>CM060963.1:199025140-199192640 GCA_030765045.1 Tenodera sinensis
AATTGTTGCGAACATAAACGCAATTTCAATTATTTAAGTAAAAAACAAAAGCTGGTTCTAGATACAATGCTTAAAAAATACATAATTTGCATTATGGTTTAATTTTTCAGCGTAAAATCATGTAAGCAGATATTTCCCATTGTTCTTCGTTAATTATAATACCCATTATTGTAAAATACCATCCTATATTATGTGTGAAGGAAAGACGATGTTTCAAAACAGTATTTCCAATATTCCTGCTTACGATTTTAGGTATTTAAAATGCTAACTGATAATATGAAACCCATTTTCACCATGCATTCGTGAACTAAAGTGAAGCGACCGCGGCACCAGTGCCATCTTGCGAGCGAACCATAGTAACTCCCGAAGAGCTCACATTATCTCTTCTATCCGCTATGGCTGATGTTTAAACCATTGTTCTTTTTCCAGAACTCTAAACCTATATTTTTTCCTCTTTATACATTTAACAGCTCTCTTATCTGCAAAATACTTAACTGAAAATCTGTGGAGCTTAAAATAAGTATAAAACATTCAGATAAATGCAAGTATTTGAAACCTTTTATAATATATTTGCTTATAAATCTAATGTATACCTTATTTATTCTGCCAATAGCCGCAGAAGTCCCCCTTACTCTTACTGACTTTTGTATAACTGTTAAAGCGTAAAAGATAAAACCAACAAACTGTTGCCACAAAAAAATTAAATGTCGTTAAAGCATACAGCTTATGTAAAATAAAATTGTGATTAGCGTTAGCCATTTCTGAGATATCCTTTGTTGCCGGCTTGGCATTTCATATACTTACACTATTTTCAAGAGTATGGAATTTCAACGTCATCATATAGGGTTTCATTCCCCTTTTAAGATTCTGACTATCGCTTTAGCCTAATGTATTCCTTTTTTAGTTTCGCTACTGGTAAGGGAAGTATTGTAATGCACCCAAAAATTCGATGTCGAGATTTTACCGGAAATATATGTTTTGATGCCCCCTGAATAAAAAAAAAGCATTTTAAGAAAAAGATCTGTGCGTGTATGTGTGTGTATGTATGTGTGTGTATGTGTGTGTGTCTCAGATTGTGGATAGCATAACTCAAAAACAAAAATTCGCTTAAAAACCAAAGTTGGTATTTAAGTTTAATCCCTTTCAAGGATGCGACATGAAGATTTTGAAGAAAATAGCACCACCCTAAACTACCCTTTACATGGAAAATTTTGATTTTGTTGAAAATGGCCGTAAAAATTTTGATTAAAATGCCATATTTTGGAGATATTTTTATGGCAAATGAACAGAGAAAACAGCGCAGCCGGTGCACAGTTTTTTTTGGATCACCTGTTATATGTGGAACAAATACTGCAAAATTAGGGGGAATCGGCATTACACGTAGAGCAGTGCAACTGGAGCATAAAATTCCCGTCGCTATTTGTAAACAAAGGTTTGTTTTTTGAATGAATGTCGAACGGATCATATTTTATCACTTTTTAAAGCTAAACCAGCATGCAACATATTTCTTGAGATTTAAGCCCACAGAATGAACCTATAAAACAGTGAATTTGTTTTATCAGCAGCAAAAGTAGCACATTTATTTATCAGTACCCGCACCCAGGCCACCGAGTATAAATAAAAGGAAATCACAACAAAGAGTTCACTTTAACATTGTGGTTATGGAAAATTCTGAATTAGAGCGTTTAAATTGGAGGCCGCGTGCTCAAATGTGATTCGCAGGATGACAGAGGTGCAGAGAAGCGTGAACTTTGACAAGGTGGAACGAGTTTATAAATATGAAAAAAAACCGGTTATTGTGCAGTGATTCAATAGCCCTATAAAACTGGCGCCGCACTCAAATTGAATGCCAGGTCAGTGCAATAACACAACCTGAAGTTTGCAACATTTAGTTATTTTTGAACGCACCCTGGAGCAATTGCATGCTAACGTCTCTTGGAACCTTTAAAAATATTAATATTCTTAGGCAAAGAGTTAATTGAAGCTCTTTAACACACACACACACGCACGCACGTACACACACACTCCAACCGAGCACTGTCATTGAATTTATAGTCCACTAAGGTTTACGAGGGAACACACGATATGGAATGGGGATTCAGTAAACGAAAAGCAATACATAACCTAGAAAACAATAATTTTAAGAGAAAGCACACACTGGGGGAAACAGCCAGAGAAAAATGCTGAGAGCGGAGATTTCAGTATACAGTGCCCATAGTCTTGAATTATCTGCAATAAACTATACTCTGTCAAATGCTTCTAAGGCAAACCCTAGATTCGCTTACCTTATTGCACAGATTTCTCTCTCTGTTTTTCCTCTACTTCCTTCACGGGTTAGGCATTAGCCTCTTTCGGTGTTCATCTTGATACTTGAAGGCTTATTTTGGTATTCTTCCTTCTGGCAAGCGATAAATATGTTCGGTATCTTTGTGTTTATTCTAATAATGGTTGTTGAACTATATGCACTGCTGTTTGCGCAATTCCCAGATTGTATGTGCTGGAGTTAATCTTAAGGAAAGATATCCCTAAGGCAGAGATGAACTCGTAACCTTTGAGTGTAGAGTCAGCACACTGATCGTGCACTATTGGTTGCTTGGGGCAAGAATAGAAGTGTATTTACCAGGTTGAACAATGGACTGAACTAATATTCCGTTCATACGCAGCGTATTTGATATCGGCTATCAATCAATTATGCTTGCTACAGGAATGCAGCTAAAGTGTCTTTAGAGGTTATAAGTTTGGTTACAATGCCATAGAATTAAAAACAGTTTGTTACTCCACGGAATATTCAGTAGAATATAAAACAAAAGCTAGTTACATATACATCGATAGCCATGACGTAACGCTTGAAAAAGCAGAAGAGAGAGTTTAAAAATGACAATCGATTCTGTGCTATATTTGTTTCCTTGTCACTGACCAGATATGAAGCGATGTCGAAAATTGAGATTAATTTTTATTCTAATTTTATAGATGTGCGCACTGAGTGACAAACCTTCTCACATTTGCCTTAATTCCGTTGTAACAAAGTTCTTTGACAAATCAAAAGAGAGAAAATTCCTGCAATTGACTGAGAACATTATTTTTCTAGATGATTGCAGAATTGCGTGTTCGTTGGCTTAGGAGTGCAGAATATTATTTCATTGTAAAGAAGGTCCAATGTAAGAAAGTTTTAAAACTTAGAGACCATAATCACTATCGAAAAATACTTGACCTTCCCGACCGATGTTTTAATTCTTCTGCGTAAATATAGTTTTTCATCTTTTTTTGGAATACCGGGATCTGTACAAAATTACAGTTATAACGAATAAAAAAAAACTGACAACAGAAACCCTGTAGAACGTTAAAAATAATTTCACAAAGAACGTGACAGGCAAATGAAATTAATTAATTATAAAAAGCTAACCAAGCAAAATCGGGTAAACCGCCTGGTCTATCGTAAACCCACAACCGCTTGTGGGATTACTGATGATAAATTATTTAAAGGAATAATATTAATACTTCATTTATGTCAGGCTTTCATAGTGTCTCTCTGAAAAAGTTAGATTGTGACTTCTACACTGATACTAGACAATCAGTAGGTATAAGGGAACGCTGAAAACATTTCAAACATAAAACAAAATTTAGTTAAAGAATCTGATGTGTTGCACTCACATGACTTTCTCTACTCTTGTACTAACCATTCTTACAAACTCTTATTCCTATATCTTCTTCGTGTTAGTTGAGATAAACATTTGTACAAATTATCCAATACAGGAAATTTGGATCTTAGTGCTATTGACGATCCATCTGTGGATAATAAGGATTATAAAACTGAATTGGTTTATTTAAAGTATATTATTAAACAAAAAGACTTGATAATAAATCAACAGAAGGATCACAGACACCCTAAAACTTCAAATCCAGTTACCACATGCCTTGGACTCCGACAATCAGATGTCAACTAAACAGAGAGACTGAATCTCTGAATATGAAACATTTGACGGTTGAACTTCCGGAAGTGACGGTGATTGGTGCAACTTGGTGCCGTCGACACAGACACAACAGGGACGACAGTGCTCAGTGTAAGACGAATTCTAAATCAGGTGATGAAGGTGCAGTACAATTTAGTGATAGTGTTAAACAAGGTAATCAACCTGAAGAAGATTGGAAGCATGTATCCTGTAAAAGTAAGTTATAATCTAGAATTCAATTTAAATCCAATACGAATACAAATAAGCCCATACAAAAGAAATAATTTCTTACAGGTAATGCTACCAAGGGCAAACATGGCGTAGCTGAAAACTTGCATTTCCTGTTTGTTTCGCGACTCGACCCAGAGATTGAGAGTTCTCATTTCCTTAAATACCTTAATGAACGTAAACAGGGCAACTATGTTGTAGAAAAATTGAAATCTAAGTATCCAAGTTATAGTTCTTATGCCCTCGGCATCATTTGAGATAGTTTATACGCCTAGTGGTTCTTTTATCAGTAAATGTTACTTCCCAAGGAATTCTTTAAACTACAAGGCTGTCAAAGAAAAAGGATCAACGTAAATTGTGGCGAAACAAAACTTAAGAACCTGAAGAATAAAAATAAATTAAACTTTAAAATATTATATTGGAATCTATAGAGCATATTGAACAAAATAGAGTCTAATTGACATTGTTAATGCTTACGATGTAGATATTTATTTGTATCGCTGAACATTGGCTTTGTGACAAAGAACTGTTTTTGTTAAAAATTCCTGGTTACTACTTGGCGAGTTATTTCTGCAGACCAAGTGGTAAACATGGCGGCTCTGCAATATTTGTAAAACATGAGCCAATTTATGGACATAACTAACCTAGTTATTAAAAGTTTTAGTCTTCTGTGTATTAGCTTTTCTAGAACACCAAGTAAGTTTACAACCTGTTTTAACGACTCTTTAACTCGTTTTTATGATTTATTACAGTTAGTGTTTAGTCGAAAAATGAGTATTAATATTGTTATCAGTGGTGATTTTAACGTCAATTTTAACATCAAAAGCAATGATTTAACTGATATAATTAACGTGTTTGAATGTCTTGGATTACGTTACCTGATCACAAAAATTACTCGACCTGCATCAGGTACTTGTTTGGATAATGTCTTTACCTCCATACACCCCGACAAATGTTCCTTCCATATTCTCTGACCACGATCCAATACTTTTGATTATGATGACAACAATTTTCAAGGGAAATTAAAAACGATAAGGAATATCAATAATCGTAATATGACATATTTTCTGTATTTACTCATGAATACTAACTGGATTTATCTGTATAGTATAGTTAATCATGCGAATATTTTTACGTATTTCTTAAATAGCTTTTATGAGGCTGTTAATAATGCCTTTCCATTTATAACTTTTAGACCCAAACCGAATTAGAAATGTAACAATAAAAAGTGGTACAACGATGAACTCCGAATTTTAAAGGACAAATTTGTGATGTTTTATGATCTTTATGTTTATCTACTATTCTGCATTCACTCAAATAATATATCAAAATCCTCCTGGTTTGTAATATCTGAACATTTAAATTCTAACTCTAAGTCTGATATATTCCCACCTAATCTAAATTGTGAGGGATTTAATTCTTTCTTTATTGATAAGGTCAATGACATTGTGAATAGCATACCCATTACTAAGGAATCAATGTTCTTTCTAAACAAGTTGCCTAAGCCTAAGACATGCGTGGATGTCTAAGGAATTAATTGAAAAATTCTTAAATTAGCTGCTCCATAGATATGTGAACCATTAACTTACGTTTTTAATAGTTGCCTCAAAGCTGGTCATTTTCCGGGTGCTTTTAAATTTTCCAAAGTAATACCAGTATTTAAGAAAGGAGATAAAACCTGTTATGAGAACTATACACCTATTAGTATAATTCCAGTAATTGCAAATGTTTTTGAAGCATTATTATGCAAACAAATTATTGTGACTTATTTAGAAACCATCCAATTTGGCTTCAGACATGGCATGAGTACAATAAAGGCTGTCACCAACTTTCTGAAACAATGCTATGAAAATATTCACAGTAACATTGCATCAACTAGGCTTTCTGATCTCTCCAGAGCCTTTGATACTGTCTCACCAAATATTCTTTTAGAGAAACTGGCTGTTTATGGCTTTCATAATAATAGCATTCAATTTCTAAGATCTTTTTTTAGCAATAGAACTCAGGCAACTTATTTTAATGGAATTTTACCTCAGTTCAAACCTGTGAATTATGGAGTACCTCAAGGATCGATTTTGGGACCTGTATTTTTTATTATTTATATTAATGATCTTCCCGTTTCAATTAGTGATGATAATTTTACTCCTTATTTTTATGCAGATGATCTAGCAATTACCTTTTATGACAGACTACTGACATTCAGTATAAATGTAATACCAGATGTCTCGAAAGCTCCATAAAATTTTTAGGTATTTATATTGGTAAGTAAGGGTGTGCTGATGAAAGTGTATTATGCTCATATTTACTCGCATGCTAACTACGGTTTACTTTTCTGGGGGAATCACTCCCTGGCTACGAAGATCTTTGTACAAAAAAAAAAAAAAAAAAAAAAAAAAAAAAAAAAAAAAAAAAAAAGGCTGTTAGATTAATCAGTGGAGTTCATAAAAAAGAGCATTGTAAACCACTTTTTATTGATTTAGGTATTTTAACCCTGCCATTAATGTATGTGCTGACCTGTCTCGCGTATGTTAAAGAAAATTTTACAGTTTGCTCGAACATTCACAATTACATGACACGAAATCGTCTGAATTTATACATCAACAAATTTAAACTTACGAAAATTCAGAACAGTTTTATAGTTGTCTCCAATAAACTATACAATATTTTACCCGAAAGGATAAGGGATCTCACTATCTCAAATTTTAAAAGGACTTTACGCCATACATTGATGGCCAATCCACTGTATTCTGTGCATGATTTTTATAATCTAGAATGGTAATTTTAAATTATGACGTTGCTATAATGTAATAGTTTTTGGTAATAAACACTATCTATAGCCACAAAATTCAAAATATACATTTCATTTGTAATAAAAATATCGGAAGCTTAATTCTTAGTTTTAGACTGACGCTCAAAGATGGGGAAGGAGTGTTTTAGATTTGCTGTTTGTAAAACATTTAAATACTAAATGAAAATATTAAAGTCTTATTTATGATGAAAACATGGCTCATAATGAGCGATATTATATCTAGTTAAAATTGGGTTATGGATTACGCGAGTGCTGAAACAATCAAATAAATCGGCACACAGGGGATAGGAGGAATGTTTTCGGTACTTTCCTGGCAACCTGCGGAAACCTCCGAAAAAAGCCATGGTTGGCCATGAAATTTAAACTCACGAGCTCCCAATCCGTGCCACATACACTAGCGCTCCGTGGTAGAGCAAGTAACTAAACGATGTACCCTGTTTACTTCAGAATTTCATTCAGATAAAGCAATAGGTACATTTGTGTGTTGTTGAAATTCTAAACCTGTGTTACGTTTAACATTCCTTCCCTGACTGAAGTTAAATCAACATGTTGCATTAGTTGGAGTTTCTTACGTAAGGGGGGACGAGTTCTCATAACATTTCTAAGCACGCCCTGAATAGCGGTGGTTGGCAGCACGTGTGTAGGTGGATGAATGAACGAACGTAGGTGTGCCCCCCCCCCCCCCGGGGTGGTTATTATTTCCTTCTTTCTGCATGCGTCATTGCCCTTAGAGAACAGAAGAAGGCTGCCTTTCTCCCCCGTTGCTATGTGCAGCAGGGGTGCCAATCCTGGATTCAACTTTCTCCAGCTTTCTTAGGGAAAATAAGAAGCCTTGCTGGGTCTTCTACTGCCTCTCGAACTAAGTTTACATCGCTTTCCTTTGCATAGAATACTTTTCGAAATTTTGATTTTCTCAAAAATGGATCTGACGAATTTGATTTGGAATAGTCTCTGAAATTCTCTTCATTATGGACGACTTTTGTATAATGTTAAACCGTGTAGCTGGCGCAATCGTTTTTTAACACTGAAACATTGAAATGAAAGCTTTGATGCGAGTCACCAGTCTTCAGCAGCAGTGTTATTTCATTGTGACGTCATCAACCTCTCAATGTGACTAACGCAAAAGACAGACTGCGGCGGGAATCGGAGTTATGTAATGATACATGGCCATCATTGTTTACCATCATGATAAAACTATTTTTGGATGAATTCAACGCGCAATTGTTTCGTTTGTTTACAACTGGATGTATTAGGCGATTGTGGTTTTATTTCATTGGGCTATGACCACACCACGACAATTACGTCACTGCAGTTTGCGCCGTAGGCTGTATTTCTCGTTAGCCACGCCTCTCAGGTATAACTGAGAGAAGTCGAGAGGGAGACAAAAAAGTCACACAGCATATTGCATCAAGTAATACCAGCAATAAGCTCGCTAAGCACAGGCGATAGAAGGAGAGAGAGGAGATCCCGTCCGAGTGTAGGTCAGTGTTCAAAAACGAATGCGCTATAAGAGATAGACAAAATCTTACTTAGATCTTGTTAAAGTAAACGATTTAACTAAATTATTTTTTGTAGCGCTAAATATTTCCGAGATATAACTTGTTACTGCTTTGAATTTTCAAGCACTTAATTTTTTCTGAAATACGAAGTCGTTATTCGTTTGTAGCTTATGTCCTGGTTGTGCAGAGAGAATGGAAGTTCAAAGCTTTAAAACATTTGACTATCGCTCAAAGCCTACTGTATTCTAATATTCCCCTTGCACCTACAAGGAAATAAGCAATAAGATAATTTGTACAAATGCTTACCTCAACTAACACGAAGAAGATATAGGAATAAGAGTTTGTGAGAATGGTTGGCACGCCTGGCTGGGTAATTTAACTCTTGTAGGATGTTAGACCGACAGACTGCGGCGTTTCTCAGGTCACTACGTATATTTTACCTGAGCCAATATGTAGTTTCTTTTCATTGTGTGGTTTTGTACTTTGGTGAGTTGACGAGTAATTCAACACTTTTAATTTGTGTGCACCTGTTGCTGTGTAAGCTTTAAATGGGATTTATTCCCTTTCTCGTGGCAATATTCCGTACACAGCTCCATCTTGTATAGTTAACATAACGGTGTCCTGTAGACTTTCCTTTGAGGTTACGTTTTCACGGCCTAACAAAATAACAAAGGAACAGCGAGTTCATATAGTATTCGTTGATCTGCTCTGATATCAATCATAGAGTTATAACACAGTCAAATTTCATCTTTCTTTTGTTTCCACTTTCTTGTGTTTTCTTTGTATGTTCTTTACTGAGAATGAAAGAGGTTATGTTCACATTATTACTTCTTCCAAATAACATTTTCTCATTAACGACAAATTATCATTACAAATAGTGGTAGATATTTGTAATTATTGAGCAGTTGTTTCTGCATAGTATTTTTTGGCGTTTATATTATTTATTATGCTTATAAGGATTTATGTAAGTGTTTTAATTACTTTTTGCTTAATTGTATTACGTGGTAATTTTTAAAGAAACGCCAGGCAGATGGGAAATTGCAGCTTAAGTTTAATATTCGTAAGGATAAATACTCAAATAACGGGCAACTCTGGGTAATTCAGATAGTTGCATAATACAGCACTGGAATCACTCCAACTTCCGTTGCAACGAATATGCAAGATATTATACAGAGAGTCACTGAATTTTAATACACATTCTACGAGATAAACAGAGTAGGTCGTGCTCAAGTCATTAATTATCCATAGTATACATGGCGGCTAACTTGAACGAGTGTGTTGATTCTGAAATCGAAGACAATTGAAAGATATGCTGCATATTAAATTAATAATTACCTCCCAAAACATTGTGTAGAATATACGTGTGTTAAAAGTATTTACTAATCCTCGGAAATTTACTGCGAGTGTCGTCTTTTGAAACTTTTCCATCGCTATACATTTAGAGTAAACCTTTTTCATCGGTGTCCAAGTTTCGCTGCCTCGTTATCACATTTGATTACCAAACTAAAACGTTCTTGTAGAGGTAGAGTAGGGACGGAGGGGATTCCACACTGAACCACTTGTTGGACTATTGTATGTCAAGCTCGTGGAGTAAGGAATGAACTGAGATACAAAAATGAAAAACCCAAATACAACACTACTCTCACAAAACTACAAATATTACTAATAACAACAATTCATTCTAAACAATCATAATACAGGATAATTTATAGATAAATTTAGGAAAATAAAAACCACAGTCAGGCGACTACAACGCCACCCATCCGCCGAGAACAGCAGTTACAGCGCAAATGTTCCACACAGCAGCGCCGAACTCGCCCATTGCCAACAATTTCGACCTTGAAAGAGCGAATTAAAATGAAATGGAGGGGCAGGAAATTTGGGGGAGGTAATTATCCTTCACAGTATACACCTGGTGACCCGAGAAAACCCCTGAAAAAAAAAACCGATGGATTGGATGGTCGGCCGCAGGAATTGAATCCATGACCCGCCAAATACGAGCCTCACTCGGTCCCGTTACTATATGGATAACTTTTTCTGAACCCAAGGCGACATTCTCCAAGGTAATTAATTCTCTGCAGTAACTACCTACCCAGGGTTGGAAACGAAGGTCTACAAAAGCAGCTACCGACCCCGGTCGGCCGCTCGGCTGGCCCTGAAGAACATGCTCCGGACCTACTGCTGTGCTTTATGATGGCACACACTTTGTTGGATCTGTTCCAGAGAGTTAATGAGGGCCAACATCTAACACGGGAACCCAGTTCAATCAAAGTTTATGCGAAGTCGCTTGTGATGTAGGTGAACATTGATTTCAAATTGCATTGAAGCCCTTAACTAGGAAAGTTGGATCTTCTGTTGTTGAGCCGCCTCTGAGATTGAGAGGTATTCATCAAACCTCAAAGTAAGCTCTGATAAAACAGGCCCTTGTTGAAGCAACAATGTAACCCACTGCGCCTCGCTCTTTCCCCTCCTGCAATCAAAGAATCCTTCATATAAAGTTCAATCTTCTGTGGAAAAGTTAATGGTGCGCTTTCCTCGGTAACGAATTATTATAACACTGCTGTGAATTAAATATGTTTCCGAATGAATGCACGCTCCCAAATATATCTTGAAATAGAACATCGTTGTTCATTTTTTATATGTTAAGTTTGCAAAGAGAACGGAATCTCAAAGCTTTAAAATATTTGACTATCGCACATCGCAACATTTGACTGGCCCTGTGGTGCAGTTGGTAGAGCCCGGTCCCGGGTTCGATTCCCGGCAGGGGGGTAGGAATTTTTCTCCAGCCAGGATTATTCCTCATCCTTCCCTGAGTCTGGAAGCATGAATGAAAGTGTGAATGTGTGTGTGAATTCAAAGAATAAAACCCCCAAAGACAGAAAAACCCGATATGACCTCTGCAGTTAAAGGCGGGATATAAATGGAACAATAAAAAAAGTCTAATATTCCCCTACAAGGAAATAAACAATAAGATAATTTGTACAAATGTTTATCTCAACTAACACGAAGAAGATACAGGAATAAGAGTTTGTAAGAATGGTTAGTACAAGAGTAGAGAAAGTCATGTGAGTGCAACACATCAGATTTTTTTTTTCAATAAGTATTGATTTTGACAAAATGTAGCACGTTTAGTATTGTGTTTCCGAATGCTAATTTTAACCAGTTAAAAGTTGAACGCGGTTATTGTCACATTACCCAGGGGCAGTTTGTAAACCGCAGGCGCGTATTATGTGTGAAAATTACATTTACTTTTGCAAAATTAGCAATCTAGCCGATTTGGAAAACGCAGGTTATTTCCAAACCACACACACCGATTGTTAATTTGTAGTTCGCGGGTTTCGTGTTAGTGAATCCGTTTTATTTTCCAGAGAGATACCTGGAACTAAATCGAAAATATAAGATCAGCTCTTTGAATTGCTGGAAATGAAGGCAACGTTTCAATTTACATGCAACATTTATTATCAAGTGTTAAACAGAACGCTACCAAAATTTCAACATAAATAGGCGCTTTGAGGTTCGCTGAATCCAGAAAAGGGGAACAGTTATAAAACTGTGTGTGTGTGTGTGTGTGTGTGTGTGTGTGTGTGTGTGTGTGTGTGTGTGTGTGTGCGCGCGTGTGAACAGCATAACCAAAAATCTAATGTGTTGCACTCACATGACTTTCTCTACTCTTCTACCAACCATTCTTACAAACTCTTATTCCTATATCTTCTTCATGTTAGTTGAGATAAACATTTATACAAATTATCTTATTGCTTATTTCCTTGTAGGTACAAGGGGAATATTAGAATACAATAGCCCTTCAAATTGTGTTAGTAAGTGGAGAGGGTAAATACTCGATTGCATTCCTGTCACCCCTTTTCCCCAGGCCAGTTCTTTTGTAACTAGTACTAAAGTACCTATAGGGAATCTGTGTGTATGTCTTTTACATTAATAAGTTACTGCATTTCTCTGAGTAAACTGTCTTGAAGTTTAAATTTGTCGTCATAACCTGTAACTTTTCGCCTTGTTAAATCACTCGTGTAGACACTAAAATTTGATAATATTTTTTCTCCTCATTTCTTTTCAGACTATGATTATTCTTATCACGAAGAGAAGTTTGGAACTAGAAATCGAAACTTGCAGTAGACTCCGATCTTATTTTCCCCCTGCGAAATCAGGTTTAACGCTGTGTAACTCCGGAGTTGACAGAAGGAAAATTTAGCGGGAAAGAAATTCAATTTCCGGAAATTATCTTGCGGAGCGAGCGGCTGCGGCAACTGCCATCTTGGAGTGAGTAGTCGGAAAAAAGGAACTTGGGATGACGTCACTTCCTGACCGTTGTAACATGTCGCCAGGCCTGTCAAATTAAACGGTGCGGTAATTGCGTTTCCCCAAACGCACTCAACCGAGAGGTTCGGTTAATCTGATTCCTGTGTGAAGCAACGCACAGAAGATGACAATATTATCATCCTGTAACCCACTGCTTTACATTTTAAACTGACGCTAAATACAGAACTGAAACTTGGGCTCAATTCTGGCTAATGGCGCGCGCGCACACACAGCGACCCTAGCGGCTGGTGTGGAGAACTACAGAGGCTCTCCGTACCATCCAATTAGATATACCGCTTAATCAGTTCATAGTTCCACTTTCATACTGGAAGTACGATAAAGGCAATGCACCTGTAAAATTGGAAGAAAATCGGGAAAAACTGCAAAAACAGATATTTGTATTTAAACGTCATTCTTTCATTTGCTGCCCTTTATTTACTAACTGAACCTCTGATCTAATCCATGATGAATAATGAGAATGCACTTGACCCAGATTTACAGATTCTTTCTCGCTGTCTTTTTTCCCTAAGGTAGCAGGAATTTTGTACCCGGAAGGGCAGATCTGACGCACGTTATTGCCATTCAAGGAATGCTATTTTCACGTGGAAATGGTCCGTTTAATCTGAAGGGCGCAGTAACTGTCAGATGTCACGGGACGTGGAAACAGCTCCGAGAAAGAATTTGCAGCATCTCTCCCTCTACCTTCTCCTGCCTGACAACGACACCATTATCACATTTTATCAAATTTAATTTTAATCTTGGTTGAGCATTCTTACCTTGCACATTTTCACAGTGATATTTAATAGTAAAAGGGTAAAGGAAAGGGTAGAGAACGGAGAGGGACACCTGGTGCACAGTGACCACGAGAAATATGTTCCTAACAACCTCTAGGAGGTAGGGATGAAGTGAGGGAACCATAGGAGATCACAGATCCCGCTAGAAAGGCCACAGAGGTTCTTAACAGGTGCTAAAAGTTCTTCATTCTCACGCTAGGGTCCGCCACACCACTACGAACACCTGGGTCATGATACACGTGCCCCTACGAGGGCAGCAACTGCAAAGCCGAGAACAACATTTAAATATGACGCAACGAAAGCCTGCCAACGAGAGCTGCGCTAAACTTCAGTATTACTAGGATAAAGTCGGGTTACTCGCCCGATGGAAGGCCACATGACAATTCCACTTCCCGCATTGTACCTGCTGTCTACTCCCCCACTATTTTTTCACTAATATGCACACTCATCAACTCACAAACTGGTACTCGTAAAAGCGCGAATGCCCTATATGTGCAACCTGCCATGAAGGGAATTTCGTTAGCGTTCGATATTTCGGATGACATAAAAGCCATTTTGCCACGTAAAAGTTGGCGAAGCTGGTTGAAATGAGGTTGCGCTCCAGTACAAAACAGTGTGCAATATCGTTACGTCACACACACACGCACGCACGCTACACAGCTAACATCCGTGGTGTCTGTAGTTGCATGTATACATACGTCACTGGGAGGGAAGATATATAGTGTTGATCTTGTAACTCTGAAATACATTCTGCATAAAATTGCATTCACACAACTTTCTCTAGCCATTACCGTTTACCTTTTTATTTTCTCTACTACGTATAGTAAGTAGAGGAAGTATTGTATTCCACCCAAAAATTCGATGTCGAAATTTAACCGGAAATATGTTTTGAGACCCCCTGAACCCCCTTTGGACAGCATAACCCAAAAACGAAAAGTAGTTTAAAAACCAAAGTTGGTATTTAAGCTTAACGTCTTTCAAAGATGCGACTCGAAGATGTTGGAGAAAATAGTCCCACCCTAAACTACCCTTTACATGGAACATTTTTTGAAAATTTTGATTTTCTTGAAAATGGCTCTAACGATTTTGATTAAAATGTCAATGTTTGAGATATTTTTATGACAAATGAAATGTATATCTTGAATTTTCTGGCTATAGCCCCTGTAGTCGTATTTACTGTGGACGACTTTTGCATAACTGGTAAACCGTAAGATAGACACCAAATCTTACTATACAAAAAATGTAGATCTTGGTAAAATACACAGTTTATGTCCAAATAATTTTTTTTTTTTTTTTGAGTGAACCATTTCGGTATACAATACTTCCTCTAGTAGGGAAAATAAACATGCGACCCGTATAAGTGGGTATACTGGCCTCCGGTATGAGGATCAGAGGACGTGAGCAGAGCAGAGCTTGTGGTTCATGTAATTGTCCAGAAATGTGTTGAAGCCAGGTGAGGAATGGAATCACTTCCACTTCCGTCCCTGTGGTACTTACACAACATGTCAATACGAGTCCATTTCCCTCCCCGCGGGATGCACCGCCACACAGATAAGACACGCAAACATCAACAATTAATTACCAACCTCTGAAATGCTAATTACTTCCAATGTACGACTCTCTTAAACCCGTTCCTCTCTCTCAGGAAGTTTTTTGCAATTAAGCTTTTGCACCAAGTTTTAACGACCTGTAATTAACTCAGCTGGACGCCGATTTCCTAGCAGCCATCTTTTTTTTATACAAATCTAGTAATAACAATTTTAACGTAGTTTGTTAGGCAAATCTTTTATTCATTTGTTTTGAAAGTAAATTGCTTTATGTAACGACTAAATCCATTCCATTTGTTACAAGTTATACACAATTAAAATTAAATTACACAAAAGCCTTGTTTAGAAACAGTTTATTTATAGTTGTTATTGTATTCAATATCTGCATAGTTGTGTAATGATGCCACAGGTGGCAGTAGCAGCAATGACGTAATAGGGCTATCCTGTAACTTTGAGGTTATGTTTCATATCAAAAAACACTAAAAGTGCATCGTTTTCAGCCAGTAGTAGAAGTATTAAGATACCGTAATTATTTATAGGAATATACAAATAATTAAAGAAATAGAAATTAATTGCTTTCACACTATAATTATGTACATGTGAATAAAGTAGACGTAAACAAAACCACGTGCATTTTTTACGCTTTCACCTTCAAAATAATCTATTACTAAGGTCTGAAATCTCACTAGGCGTACTAAGCATAGTTGAACTGTAAGAACACGCAGTTAAGTGAATTTGTAACCAACCTAACTGTTCCGGCGCGCGCATCATGGCGTAACAAGTGCGTGCTGTGAAACATAAGCGCGGAAAACCGTTACGAAGCAATATTGGACGTGTTTAACAAATTCTGCGAGAAATATCCCTAATTTGCTATACATAGACGATGTGCTGAAAATTATCAGTTTCAAGTATTTACAGCGCACGCAAAGAAACATCCTCAGTTGATGAAATCAGAACTCCCGGCAAGAAGAGACCACGCGCCAGGCAAGTTGTTTGTGACGGATTTGTGAGATCTGCAATACGTCCAAATGTTCTCCAGTTCTTTGTTAACAATGAACCCCCCACGTTAAACAAAATGCTGACGCGGCGGTCGGGCAGTAAGCCTTGGCCCGTAAGGGCTGTTGCCTAGAGGTTAGTAAATAATTAAAATTATGCATATGAACGACGTGAAATTCGGTGCACACTGAATTTTGGCCACTCTAAAAACGGTGCAAATTGGATAAAAGGAATAAGTTAGTAGATGCGTCCTTAAATCCAAATAAGGGGGGAATGTATGTGTCACTGGAGTTAAACTTAGCTTGAAATCATTGAGATTTTGCTCCGTGAAGTTAACTGAGACAATGAAGAGTGGGTTTGGTATTTGCGCAAGATGCAAACAAGCCAGAAAGGGCACAAGGCAGGTCGTTAAGTGGTCTCTTGCCCAGGATTAGTTGGTAGTACCTGAGTGCCTCCCTGCTGCCATGAGAATCGGGTATGAAGTGTTCCTTCAAGAATTCATTTGTGGGGAAAAAGTGAGTATTTCGCTTGAATAAACGAAATAAGAGAAAAGGGAACAACCACAAAAATGTTATTGCCTCTTAACCTTTCCAAGATCTTGATGGGGAACTGTATAGCTCTTCAGTGTCACGCTCTGGGGAAAAGTGACGCTGACACGGCAGCTCCTGCAGTTTCTACCTTGTTCGCCTCTTTCTTTGTCACAGGTAAATATTGTTTTCTACAGTTAGGTAAGTAAAAGCTATTAAAGGGTGTAAGTGCAGATGTTTTGATAGTTGTGGGCAGCATGAGGTATTTTAAGGATGCGACACCAAGATTTTGAAGAAAATAGCCCCACCCTAAACTACCTTTTACATGGAAAATTTTTCGAAAATTTTGTTTTTCTTGAAAATGGCTCTAACGATTTTGACTAAAATGTCATATGTTTGAGATATTTTGATGACAAATGAAATGTATATCTTGAATTTTCTGGCTATAGCCCCTGTAGTCGTATTTACTCTGGACGACTTTTGCATAACTGGTAAACCGTTACAGATAGGCCAAATTATACTATACAAAAAATGTAGTTCTTGCTAAAATACACAATTTATGTGTCAATAAATTTTCTTGTAGGGTGAACCATTTCGGAGATGTTCCTTGTTATGTGTGTGCGTTTCGGAAAACAGCTTTCGTGAAATGGAACATCGTTGTTCATTTTTACTTTCTCTATTGGTAAGTAGGGGAAGTATTGTATTCCACCCAAAAATTCGATGTCGAGATTTCACCGGAAATATATGTTTTGAGACCCCCTGAACCCAAAAAAAGCATTTTTAGAAAAAGGTCCGTGTGTGTCTGTGTCAGTCTGTCAGTCTGTGAACAGCATAGCTCAAAAACGAAAAGTCGGTTAAAAACCAAATTTGGTATTTAAGTTTAATGTCGTTATAGGATGTGACACGAAGATTTTGAAGAAAATACCTCCACCTTAAACTACCCTTTACATGGAAAATTTTTCGAAAATTTTGATTTTCTTGAAAATGACTAAGGATTTTGATTAAAATGTCATATGTTTGAGATATTTTGATGACAAATAAAATGTATATCTTGAATTTTCTGGCTATAGCCCCTGTAATCGTATTTACTCTGGACGACTTTTGCATAACTGGGAAACCGTTAGAGATAAACCAAATTATACTATACAAAAAATGTAGATCTTGCTAAATACACAATTTATGCCTGAATATATTTTTTATAGAGTGAACCATTTCTGAGATATGCCTCGTTATTTGTTTAAGTTTTGGAAAACTTAGCTTTCGTGAAATGGAACATCGTTGTTCATTTTTTATATGTTAATCGTGCAAAGAGGACGGAATCTCAAAGATTTAAAACATTTGACTATCGCACAAAGCCTATGGTATTTTAATACTCCCCTTGCAGCTACAAGGAAATAAGCAATAAGATAATTTGTCTAAATACAAGGAATTTAAAGATGTCGTTGGAGTAAGACGGATGTGAATATGCAAACAATGTAAAATGATGATAATACGGTGAAGCATGTTGTAACTAGGCTTGGCGACAGATCGTAAAAGTGACAGGCACATTCCCGTGAAGAAGAACCCATTTGTCACCGCGACCGACCGACCGACCGACCTCCCTTCGCTAAATCGATGTGGCACAGGCGCATCATCCGCACTCCATGTTCCACTGTATGTTAACCATCAGCAGTCACGAGGAACAATTATTTATGTGCTGGTCCACCTCAGCTAAGAAATACATACATCCGGAAGTCATTACTCATTCCCCCAAGTGTCAAAGTGCCTTGCCCTACTCATTCTATAAGCTATTCTACCCAGCTGACCCGTAAGCACTAAAACAGTTGCAGAACACAACGAGGCAACACCAAAGAAACGGACCACTATGTTTACACATATACCCCTAACATTCTGTATAATCTCGCAGTCTTCCCACTGAGAAAGATCATAAAAAGTGGTCTTTATCCACTTAACATTCTCATGCGTTCAATTACAGTCCAGTCGAGTCCATGGGGATTATTACGTACACGCATAAAAGCGTTTATTACGTCATAACGCTGCCTTTCCTTCCAACTTTACATTGTGCACACATTTATATTGCTAGGACAAATATTTTGTAAAGTTTTCAACAGCAGAGGGGCTGATTTTATTTCGCACACAACAGTTGACTAAATTACCACAGGCTGAATTGCTACACAGCATCACTCCCCCCTAATTTTATTGTAAACATGCAAACAGACACAGTTTTAATTAAGCAGTTCCAAATTTACTAATGGAAAGCTCATTTGCATTTTGTGTTCGCTCATGAAAACTGCAAAATGTGTATAACGATATTGACTGAGTGATTTTCACGTGCTCTGCACTTTTGGTAGCAATTGGGGAAGTGTAATTCACTCTATTTCAGAACTCTTGTTGACATATATGTAGTGATAAAAATAGACATAACCTCAGACTGATATATATTTGAGGGCCCCCTGAATCCGAAAAGAAGTATTTTTAGAAAAATGTCCGTTTGTGTCTGTGTCTATGTGTGTGCGTGACAGTATAACTCAAAAACAAATATCGTTGTTCAGTTTTTTTATACCAGGTGAGTCAGCCGCGCCTTATTTTTTTGGAAGGTAGGCCACCCATCTAACGGCATGTGCGCCTTAGTCCAGTTTTGCGTTTACTAAAATGTATTGCTTGACGTTCTTAAAGAGAGGAATGCGCAAAATTGAGAGCAACAGTGCTTTAAGGGACAGAACGTACTCCTCGCTAAAGTACACCTAAAAACATACGACTCGTTTACTGAGAGCGAATTCCGGTTTCCGGACGATTTTACAAACTTTTTATTAGAGTATACATAGCAACGTAATTCAGTAAACGCCTCGGAAAAAATGCACCTATCATATGAGTACACTAACAACGTCAGCCAAAAAGAAAATGGTGGATTCTTGTACTTAGAGCGGGGATTGGCTGCCAAAAATTAGGAAAAATTTAGACACGCCTCATCCATCATGGACCCGTACAGTCAAAACGGACATATTATTAAACAACAGTTTATTTACATTTTTGCGTGAACTACGCCTCGTGCATCTCAATTAATATGCATAACAGCTTTTACCATTTAAGTAATAATACTAAAACGCCCAGTAAGTGATTAAAACTGCCTTAAAAGGCTAAATCAAGCACGCAAACTTGCGAGGTGGCGTTGGCATAGCGCCAGGCATACAAGTCCTACTATTGGACGTGGTACGTGCTTTCAGGAAGTCTCGAAATAGCTGAATAGGATTGTGATGGGTCCTCTGCGCTTAACCCCCAATGACACAGGTTCGAGTCTCAGCACTGCAAATATTTTTTTTTATGTTCATCAAAACTTGAAAACCGAATTCACAATAATCTAATTATTAAGTCCCTGAGGGTTTAGGACATAATTTAAATCGTTTTTGGTTGTCTGCATTTTTAATAGCACAATAATTCATTGTCTGCAAAATTGAGTTTAACCTCCATGTTGAACTCTGAGAATGTAATTCCCTTGCTTTCTGTGTTCAAATGTGTATGAATAATCCTTATTTCAATTGCACCTACCTATAGGTGTGTTTAAACAACTGCATAATTGTAGTTCACCAATAAAGAAACATCAAACAATATAATAACAGTTTTCAGAATAATAATTTGTAAGTTGTGAGGACTGCACGGTAAAAAAATAGTACATGCAGGTGATTCGAACCACCTTCACAACAGACAGATTACTTCGGAGTCTTGCGCCCGTTCCAACTGAGCTACCTAGTAACGTGTGACGTAAACATTCCGTTTAAGATGTAATATTCGCTGGTTCCAGTGAACATTTGCAGAAGTGCAAACGTCAGCTGTCTAATTACGAATATATTAAAAAGCGATGTGATAACATCTATATTAGTACTAATTTCATCGAGTGTTTAACATCCATGTTAAATACGCGGGTAGAACCTGGTAATGGGGTCGATGTTTTCATGTTGGACTATAAAATGCGGATTGCATAAAACTCGAGAATAAGGGGCAGCTGACTCATCTGGTATATTGAGCGTGCAAAGAGTTTGAAAGCTTTAAAACATTTGACTATCGCTACCTTCCCGCCGGTACAGTAAGTTAATTTGCCTCAAGCCTTGATAACGTCAATTATTCAGTGTAAACTTAACACTAACTTAATCAAACCATTCTCCACTGCATACATCGATTTCTTATTACATATCGGGCGACGTGCTTCCTTGACTGGAAGGCCATTATACTATAATGTGTTTCCAATAATGCATCATTAAAAGATAAAATATACGCCCTTCCAAGAAGCTAATAGGTTCTCCATTGATTGCTTTTGGCTTGGCAAAGGTTATAGGATTCTCTTTAGTTCCCAAATGATACACCCCCTCCCCCCGCAAAAAAAAAAAAAAAAAAAAAAAAAAAAAAAAAAAAAAAAAAGCTCTGCGATGCCTTTGAAATTCATTTTTCTTTGCAAGACGAAGAGACAAAACAAAATCTGATGTATTGCACTCACATAACTTTCTCTACTCTTGTACTAAGCATTCTAACAACTCTTATTCCTATATCTCCATGTTAGTTAAGATAAACATTCGTACAAATTATCTTACTGCTTATGTCCTTGTAGGTACAAGGGGAATATTAGAATACAAAAGGCTTTGTGCGACAGTGAAATCTTTTTGATATTTGAGATTCCGTTCTCTTTGCACGATTAACATATAAAAAAATGAACAACGTTGTTGCATTTCGCTAAGTTTTCCGAAACTCACACACATAACAAGGAATATCTCCGAAATGGTTTAGCCTACAAGAAAATTTATTGAGACATAAATTGTGTGTTTTAGCAAGATCTACATTTTTTGTATAGTATGATTTGGTCTATCTCTAATGGTTTAGCAGCTATGCAAAAGTAGTCCAGAGTAAATACGACTACAGGGGCTATAGCCAGAAAATTCAAGATATACATTTCATTTGTCATAAAAATATCTCAAACATATGACATTTTAATAAAAATCGTTAGGGCCATTTTCAAGAAAATCAAAATTTTCGAAAAATGTTCCATGTAAAAGGTAGTTTAGGGTGGGACTATTTTCTTTAATATCTTCGTGTCACATCCTTTAAAGACATTAAACTTAAATAACAAGTTTGGTTTTTAACCGACTTTTCGTTTTTGAGTTATGCTGTTCACAGACTGACACACAGACACACACACGGACCTTTTTCTAAAAGTGCTTTTTTTGGTATCAGGGGCCTCAAAACATATATTTCCGGTGAAATCTCGACATCGAATTTTTGGGTGGAATACAGTACTTCCCCTACTTACCAGTAGAGAAAGTAAAAAACCGAATAACACATTCTTACTTCAGAAAAAAATACAGAAATTGGCAAATCAAACAAACAATAAAGAATATCTCGGAAATGGCTGACTCAAAAGAAAATAGTATTTTACATAAATAGTATTTTTTTATTTAGTAAGCCTTTCTGTCTTTTACTGTTTACATTTATGCAAAAGTTATCCAGAAAGTTCTTCTGATGATAACGCCAGAAAATTCAAGGTACAACTGCCTGCTTGTGTCCGTCACTGGATACTGACTGTGTCTCCCACCGACTGAAGAAGGTTAGCGTCTCCAAAGAGACAAGGTTGGACATCGCTATAGTATTATTTCTAGCGTTTAACCGCAGTTGTTCGGACATCTTGTAGCAGGGCTGACACCTCCATAGAGAAGATAACACGAGGAGCGACAGCGTCCATATATTACGTCAGATGGGGGGGGGGGGGCTAACATGATAATCTGGGCTTACACCACATGATGGAGATATGTGCCCTTTAAAGAGACAACAAAGCTTAGAGTAAATTGCCCGTCCATTACGGCTCGGGGCTCGATGCAAAAAGAATCATAATCGATCGTTTCCCAGTTCGCCAGTTTCACTGTAACCAACTAATTAACAACTCCCTTCGGTTTTTATCGGTCCCACGGTTCATTAGAATCTGCTAAGGGAGAATAATTAAAATCTCATTCCCTTCAGTTTACTGTCGCCGACTTCAAAAGCCAGGCAACAGCGATAATAGCCATTTAAGGATGTTTGTTTCTCCTACTTCTTCCTTTGAGACAGCTTTTTGTGATAGGTTCGCTAACCAGCTCGTTTACATATCTTTCACTGCCTCAAATAGGCCAGCGGTAGAATTGTTTAGAGCCAACTGTACGTTGGTAGTGTGTAATGAATAACATTCAAGCTTTAATTTGCAACCCCTGAAAATATTCTCACTCGTACACATTATACATTTCGCTAACCTCGACGCTCGTCAAGTTTTCTCCTTACATTTTAACCTCTTCAAAGGCGTGCCCTGACTAGTCGATACCAGTCACGGTAAGGGTCTGTATGAAAAACTGAATGCACTCACTATCTCTTTCTCTTTTTTCTTAAACACTAAGCTGGTTTATGATCATGACATGCGCATTAGACGATGCCGGACGCGTATTTGAACCCATCTTAAGCTGTGCCAACCACAACCATACAAAAAGGTCTTTGCAGTTTCCTAAAATGCAACTTTTAGAAGCTGATTATTATGATAATAAACTTACCCTATGCTAGCGGAAGGGCACGAGTGTGTACTCACCTGAAACAGAAAAATAAAATTCTTTAAATTCACCTGTTACAAATAAGACAAAATATCTTTATATCTTTTCTTTTTTTTAAATATAGATTCACAACATGTCTTCAGTTACAGTGCTAGCAGCGTTCACACGACAATCTCCATTTATTTTACGTGGGTCCACCCCATCCTTTACTATATACTTGTTAACACAGCAACAGGGGTTCGAAATCGAGGTTAATGATTCATTGTTGAGCTACAAATTCGAGATTAAGGCAAAGTACGTAAAGGGCATAACTATCTAGTAGATAGGAAATATGAAAACCTGGAGTGGTATTTGTTTAGACCATTCTAGGAATTAATTACTAATTCATGTAGTTTATTGTATTTAATATTTATAGTAATTTAAGGGAAAATAGCTTACAATAACGTTCATACATTGTAATGAAGATTTATTTTTACAGTTGGCACTGCAACTATCCAGGAGGCTGTGAGAACAACAAGAACAACAATTTTAGTGTTTAATTCAGCGAAATGAAGAATTGCTCATATGATGAATAGAAATTAACGAATTTGCGTATGTAGGTTACTTATTAAAGGTAGGTCTGCTATATTTAAAATAACAGTTGTTTGACTTTGCCTATTAAATATATCAACATAATCATTGGGATGTTTGTCAAATCTTTTGTCTGCCATTTTTAATAGCTCGCTAATTGGTTCTAGATACTTGACATGTTTAGAAAATTTAATTTAATGTAAGGAACGAAGGTGATAAAACCAAATCAATAAAATACCATCATATACCTACTATTAAGTATTAAAAAGTAGTTTCATATGAAAATAAATTGGCCTAGAAAGGGTTAAGCTAGCAGTTAAAATTCACTCTTCGATAAATTTATAATAAATCGTTTGGTTTATTACCACGGTAGGTAGGTATATAGCGTACGCAGATACAAAGGCAGCTGTACTGATTTCCGTTGGCGGATTAACAAGTTATGTGTTTGGATTTCACAAGCTAACATGCATTGTCTATCCGTCCATTCGTATTTTAGCTTTGACATAATGGCCTTTCATTTGCAGAACAAAAGAAGTCTACTCACCGATATGTTGATGTTAGCAGGAAATCCTTGGTGCCATGTTTCGGGAAAGCCCAACAATAGTTTACGATTCAGCAGACAAAGGTGATGATGGAAACTGCTAGCTATCGGCTCATTGCTCGCAGATAACACTCTTGTTATCAATCTCACGGTTTACTTACTTACAGGCAACACGCGGAAATCGCTTATCACATTACTCATCTATCTGGGTGTTGGGATCAATGGGGCGTGTCAGCGGACAGACAAATCGCTGCACTGTACCAACATCTCACTTCCAAAAACCAGAGATAACACCTGCTTTTGTTGCCATCTGTGTTTATTGCTGACAGGAAATGTTATACAACGTGTTACGGTTGTAAATGCGTGGACTTTAATAGCAACTTCTTCGTAGCCTAACATTTATACTGGAGCCGATGTCACGTGACCTTTCGAGAAATCTCCATACACACGTCTCTGTTTCACCGCCATTATTACGGCCACTTACACACAAAACCACTCTCGGTATCCAAGGTCACACTGTCCCCTCTCGTCCGTATATTGTTTTACGACCAATGTCAAACTGTCACTTATCTTTAATTTCAGCAATTAGCATAGAAAAGTAGAACTTCAAAACATTAATTCTTTTTTATTTTTCCATTTGTTGCTATAATAAGCTGTTTAGACACTAAATATTAAATAACTAACTGAAATAACGACCATTGCCATTAAATTTTAGGATTTGGTTGCATTTGCCCAGTAACCTTGTTTCTTTAAAGGTATTTAAAAATATTACTTAACACACTTAAACAAAGAATTAATTTAAAATCTTAGGATACTTTAAGGAATAAACTAAATAAACAAATAAATAAAATACTGAGAAGACACAACTACAAATACCACGGAAGAAAAGCGAGTAGAGATAGCCATTTGAATGTAATATTTTGCATTTCTATTTCAATCATATACAAAAGCATGCATTTTTGTGGGAGTGAGAAGAGAAATATATGTAAATGTGTTACGTAAAGGAAGAGTGCGTAGTGGAAACCGTGTGAATGTAATAGATTGTATTTCTATTTAAAACATATAGAAAATTATATGAAATATTTTTAGATATGGGAATACAGAAACAAATGTGTTTCTCAAAAGAGAAAACAGCGTGAATGTGTTACTAAAAGCAAAGCGGGTAGAAAAATCTATGTGAATGTAATACGTTTAATTTCTATTTCGCTAATACAGCATAGTGTATGGATTGTCTGTAGAAGAATGAGAAGAGAAATACATATGGACATCTTGCACAAAAAGAAAAGGAACTGAGAAAACTATTTGAATCTAATACCTTGCATTTGTATTTCAATCATATAGAAAACTATGAATTGTATGTCGAAGAAGAAGTAGAGAAAAACACGTGGATAAAAGAATACTACAGAAAACAATGTGAATGTAATGCGATGCATTTTTGTTTTAAACATAGAAAATGAAACATGGTTGTTTTTCGTAAATGAAAAGTGAGTAGAGTAAAGCATGTGAATGTAATACGTTGCATAGCAAAATGGATAGCATACAAAGTTTCTCCGTCAAAAAACATTTATATTTGCCGAATTTTTAATAGTATTCGGAATGGTATAGTAACACACAATAGGCAAAGAAATATTTACTTTCTCTAACCTCTATCGTTTATTTATAACCTATTTCTAGGAAAGTTTATTTTTGAACTTCTTAATTTAATTAAGAGGAAGTCTTTCTTTCAGCCGAAAATTCGATATCAAGTTTTCACCGGAAATAGAGGTTTTCAAGCTGCCTGAATGTTTTTAAATAGTATTTTTGTGAACCAAGGACCTCAAAAACCAAAGTCGCTTAACACAATACTTGCTTTTAAGTTTAATGTGCCCACATAGGTATATGGCCCGGACTCGTGAATGGGAGGCCTCTGGTTCAAAACCCGCCGGAACCGTCCTCCCTGACCAAAAACTTTTTCCAGGGTTTTCCAATCCTCATAACCGCTAAATCGCTTAATTTCCCAATTATTTATTTCATATTATGCATCACTGTCATCGCCTGTGGTGAGGTATATATTAAAGCTGTGGGTTAATGCACAAACCATCGTCACCACAAATTATTGCTGATAAAGAAAAATTTCCCATATTATTGCTTTTCTCAAAATTGGCCCTAACGCTTTTGTTTAAAATGCCATTCTAAAAATAGCAGGACAATTTATTCTGAACGCCTTTTGTATAGTTATTTACTAACAAAACGTTTATTGTAGATGTCATAAAAGGACGCAATTTATTCAATATTTTATAGCTTTAACCATTTCTATGATATTCTTTGTTATTGGATTGAATTTTCAATACTTTTTTCCAAGTGGTAAGTGGTATTCGTTTTTACTTTCTCTACTGGTAAGTAGGGGAAGTATTGTATTTCACCCAAAAATTCGATGTCGAGATTTCACCGGAAATATGTTTTGAGACCCCCTGAATCCAAAAAAAAAAAAAAAGCATTTTTAGATAAAGGTTTGTGTGTGTGTTGTTTACTACGCTGACATAGGTAATAATGCCGGAATTTGTGCAACACCCGGAGTGCTGTCAAACAGATTTTAGAAACGAAGTAAATTAAAGCCTCCTGAACGTCACACATTGTTGCCATGACTACGGAACAAATCCATATGGCTATGGGAGAGGAGTCAAATTCTTGGAATATGTTTACGTGAACTGTTCCTCATTATAGCAGAAAAACAGTATTTCTGAGAAGGCTGAAGGAGGAAGCATAGCGAGGACTTCGGTGGAGATAAGTTGAAGGATTAGTTTTTTTAAAAGAAATAAGTATTCTTGTTTAACAGGTCCTCTCACAGTTTAAAATCGCACTCAGTGCAATCCAAAGAACAGAGATTCCTTGCTTCGTGGCAGCTCGGTTATCTTCGGCTAAACTCGCGTGCTGTAGATTTTGATTGGAGGTCGGTTTGTGTGGAATTCATTGACAACAAAGGCCGCATATAAATGGAATATAAGAAATAGATAAGGTTTAATAGAAGAGGTTGTACATAATCATAGTTTTTATTGTGAAAGAGGAAGATAGGAACATGTAGAATACCCAAAACGGTAGCCTCCCTCCCTATCGGCTTCGCTGGATTGATTGTGCCCGTAGCCAAATAGCTACTGACTACCAAAAGCAGTGTTTAATATTCCATATGATGTCACACCATTGTCTTTCCATTGGGCGTCAGAAGGCATTGTTTATATGCAAAAGGAGTTAAGAAACAAAACAAACCATCCTTAAGTGTGCCTTCATCTTTTGCTTCCAGACGGTCTTTATGGCGAATCGACTGAGACAAAGGAACGTCAATTCATTTGTGCTCAAAGGCATGAATCAGATTTCTTAATAAAAAATCTGATGTGTTACACTCACATGACTTTCTCTACTCTTGTACTAACCATTCTTACAAACTCTTATTCCTATATCTTCTTCGTGTTAGTTGAGATAAACATTTGTACAAATTATCTTATTGTTTATTTCCTTGTAGGTACAAGGGGAATATTAGAATACAGTAGGCTTTGAGCGATAGTCAAATCTTTTAAAGCTTTGAGATCCCGTTCTCTATGCACGCTTAGCATATAAAAAACTGAACAACGATGTTGCATTTCCCGAAATTTTAAGTTTTCCGAAACTGACACACACAACAAGGAATATTTCCGAAATGGTTCACCCTACAAAAAATTTTATTTAGACATAAACTGTGTATTTTAGCAAGATCTACACTTTTTTTCGAGTTATTCAAAAGTCATCCATAGTAAACAGGACTACATAGGCTATACCTACAAAATTCAAAATATACATTTCATTTGTCATAAAAATATCTCAAACATATGACATTTTAATCAAAATCGTTAGAGCCATTTTGGAGACAATAAAAATTTTCGAAATATTTTCCATGTAAAGTGTAGTTTAGGGTGTTGGAATTTTCTTCAAACTCTGCGTGTCGCATCTTTGAAAGACATTAAACTTAAATACCAACTTTGGTTTTTAACCGACTTTTCGTTTTTGAGTTGCGCTGCCCACAGACTGAAAAAGTGACAGACGTACGGACGTTTTTCTAAAAATACTTGTTTTTTATTTCAGGGTGCATCAAAACATATATTTCCGGTGTAATTTCGACATCGAGAAACTAAGTATGCTGAATTTTCTAAAAATGGCTCTAATGATTTTGATGAAAATACAACACGTTTAAGATATTTTTATGTCAAATAAAACGTATATCTTCAATCTTTTGGGTTTAGCCTCTGAAATCCTCTTCATTCTGAATCACTTTAGTGATTAAAAGTCATACTACACAGCAAATGTAGATCTCGTTGAATTACAAGCTCAATGACAAATAAAATTTTCTATGGCTTTAGCCACTTCCGAGATATTCTTTGTTAATCCTTTCTGCGTTCTGTTTGTGTTTGCGTCAAAATGTTTGGATATGTAATGCAAGTTTATATCGATTAAGACGAAGTAGATATAAGAATAAGGTCTGTGCACTAGGAACCGTAGGATAAGTTAAGAAAGTCATGTGAATGCAGCATAGGTATAAGATTTTTTAAAAAATGTTATTAGTAGTGTCTAGACGGAAGACATCCATAGGGAATTGCCGGCTTCGTCGACCCAGTGCAGTGATACGAACTATCCACCCCAAAGCCTCAAGGAACAAATCGGTTTATGGTATTCTTCAATTATTATGTTCTTCCTATCTTGTTCAAGGAAGGCACTGGATATTGTTCCCAAAGAAAGGTTGGATAATTAGTTCTGTGCTGTCGACGGTATGGAAACTTTCAATATATGGTTTTCTATCTTTTTTTAATTTGTCATTTTAATGCATTTTAAGGTCGTAAAGCTATTACGGATAACTGTGTCACTGTGTCCCATGAGGTGATTTCAACATTCCCATAACTTGCCTGCGGTTGATCACCGAGCTCCGTCTATAAAAGCAGGCCAAACAGTCACACTGCTGGGCGGCTGGGCGGGCGGGAGCTATATGAGCGAGTTCCAACAATGGAGGGAAGCCATTAAGTAACGTG
The DNA here is from genome assembly GCA_030765045.1 of Tenodera sinensis. Taxonomy (NCBI): domain Eukaryota; kingdom Metazoa; phylum Arthropoda; class Insecta; order Mantodea; family Mantidae; genus Tenodera; species Tenodera sinensis. Next base: position 199,054,497 of record CM060963.1, read on the forward strand.
CTATTGTGCACACACCGACAAAGGCCCCTTTCACTGGAAAATTAATAGAAGGTCTAATATTCATTCAATTTTAATTTAACGTAATACTAATAACAACTGTTGGCAACACTGCTTACAGCACTTTTGTTGTCACAATTCAATATTTAGTGTGCGACAATGTAACAGCGATTAAATGATGTTGAACTTGGGGGGGGGGGGTAGATGAAAATTAAATCCCTAGGCCATTGTGTTTCTCTTTCATTTGAAGCACGACAAACGCGTGTTTAGAAGTTTCCTTCACTGAGCCAGGGTTGAGCTAGAAAATAAAATTGCATAAATCAAAGTTTACACTTGTGGAAAATGTGGCAAGTTTATGCAAAATTGATACAAATTTGCATAAATTGTAATAATAGGCGTGACTCAGTCAGTACAGCACCTGCCTGTCTGGAAACGGTTCTGGGTTCGACCTCCGCCTGAGAGGATGGGAATTTCTCTTTAACTAGGATTATTGGTGTGTGTATCTGTGTGTGTGTGTGTGTGTGTGTGTGTGCGTGCGCGCGCGCGCGCGCGCGCCTGATCGCCAATCTTTCTTCTCCCATACCTAATTGATATTCCCCAATTTCTTCTAAAATAGTTTGTTCTTTATTAACTAATCTTCTAATATCTTCATTTGTTTACCTTTTACAAACTAGATTTCATTGCAAATCTCCGTTAGAAGTCCATATAGTTCGTTTTCATTTTTGCATTTATTTGCCGACTTCATTTTTTGACGTTGATGAAACAATGAAATAAGACAAAGAGTTAAAAACAGAAGAATTAAACAAAACAATAACAGAATGTACGATCAATTGGAAAGAATGCCAACAAACAGGATACCCCGTGTAATGATAAATTAAAGAATAAAGAAAACCAAAGCAAAGTAATAGAAACCCAACGTTCAATTGCACAATTAAGCAAGTGAACAGTATTGTAATTGTTCCAAGAGGTTAAAAGTCACCGACCTACCTAACCTTCGTATTAAAGGTGCGACTTAAGTGAAACATTAAAAACAGAGAAACAATTATAATACTAGGGTGGTTTGAAAAGGGAGATTTTCTTCATTATTTTCGTGTACTCGAAAGATGCATTGTTTCTGATTTATGCTGTTCATACGCTCTTTTTTGTTAAAAAAATGTATTCAGGGTTCTCAAAACGCGTATTTGCTGTGATATCTCCGTATTCAATTCCTCTACTTACTGCGTCTGTGCCTAGCCCATGATGACTGTGTAGTTATGCTTTTCAGACAGATCTAGTATTTGTTCTGTCTTATCGGCCGACCTTCAATTTCGTCTGTTTTAAATAAATCATTTTCTAATTAAGGGGACATGTGCCTGTTTACATAGTGATTTATGGAAACGCAATTAACGAGGACAAATAAAAAGTTCTCAGAGTTTCTAACTAGACCGTTATCATTAAAGGTGATATCTGCATTATATAATCCCTCGTCAGTTCTTTGAGAGACGAAATGAATACAAGTTTTAGAAGAAAAACATATTTTTCTTTTCCTGATTACCCTCCCCTTATGTAGGACTTACAAGTCAGTGTCTAGAGTCAGACGTCTGTCAGGGAACACAGGAACCTATGTACCAGACAGAGTGAACACCTGCAAGTATGAGAGTGAGGAAGTGATTACCCTCCCCTTATGTAGGACTTACAGGTCAGTGTCTAGAGTCAGACGTCTGTCAGGGAACACAGGAACCTATGTACCAGACAGAGTGAACACCTGCAAGTATGAGAGTGAGGAAGTGATTACCCTCCCCTTATGTAGGACTTACAAGACAGTGTCTAGAGTCAGACGTCTGTCAGGGTACACAGGAACCTATGTACCAGACAGAGTGAACACCTGCAAGTATGAGAGTGAGGAAGTGATTACCCTCCCCTTATGTAGGACTTACAAGCCAGTGTCTAGAGTCAGACGTCTGTCAGGGAACACAGGAACCTATGTACCAGACAGAGTGAACACCTGCAAGTATGAGAGTGAGGAAGTGATTACCCTCCCCTTATGTAGGACTTACAAGTCAGTGTCTAGAGTCAGACGTCTGTCAGGGAACACAGGAACCTATGTACCAGACAGAGTGAACACCTGCAAGTATGAGAGTGAGGAAGTGATTACCCTCCCCTTATGTAGGACTTACAAGTCAGTGTCTAGAGTCAGACGTCTGTCAGGGAACACAGGAACCTATGTACCAGACAGAGTGAACACCTGCAAGTATGAGAGTGAGGAAGTGATTACCCTCCCCTTATGTAGGACTTACAAGCCAGTGTCTAGAGTCAGACGTCTGTCACGGAACACAGGAATCTATGTACCAGACAGAGTGAACACCTGCAAGTATGAGAGTGAGGAAGTGATTACCCTCCCCTTATGTAGGGCTTACAAGTCAGTGTCTAGAGTCAGACGTCTGTCGGGGAACACAGGAACCTATGTACCAGACAGAGTGAACACGTGCAAGTATGAGAGTGAGGAAGTGATTACCCTCCCCTTATGTAGGGCTTACAAGTCAGTGTCTAGAGTCAGACGTCTGTCGGGGAACACAGGAACCTATGTACCAGACAGAGTGAACACCTGCAAGTATGAGAGTGAGGAAGTGATTACCCTCCCCTTATGTAGGACTTACAAGTCAGTGTCTAGAGTCAGACGTCTGTCAGGGAACACAGGAACCTATGTACCAGACAGAGTGAACACCTGCAAGTATGAGAGTGAGGAAGTGATTACCCTCCCCTTATGTAGGAGTTACAAGCCAGTGTCTAGAGTCAGACGTCTGTCAGGGAACACAGGAACCTATGTACCAGACAGAGTGAACACCTGCAAGTATGAGAGTGAGGAAGTGATTACCCTCCCCTTATGTAGGACTTACAAGCCAGTGTCTAGAGTCAGACGTCTGTCACGGAACACAGGAACCTATGTACCAGACAGAGTGAACACCTGCAAGTATGAGAGTGAGGAAGTGATTACCCTCCCCTTATGTAGGGCTTACAAGTCAGTGTCTAGAGTCAGACGTCTGTCGGGGAACACAGGAACCTATGTACCAGACAGAGTGAACACTTGCAAGTATGAGAGTGAGGAAGTGATTACCCTCCCCTTATGTAGGGCTTACAAGTCAGTGTCTAGAGTCAGACGTCTGTCAGGGAACACAGGAACCTATGTACCAGACAGAGTGAACACGTGCAAGTATGAGAGTGAGGAAGTGATTACCCTCCCCTTATGTAGGGCTTACAGGTCAGTGTCTAGAGTCAGACGTCTGTCGGGGAACACAGGAACCTATGTACCAGACAGAGTGAACACCTGCAAGTATGAGAGTGAGGAAGTGATTACCCTCCCCTTATGTAGGACTTACAAGCCAGTGTCTAGGGTCAGACGTCTGTCAGGGAGCACAGGAACCTATGTACCAGAGTGAAAACCTGCAAGTATGAGAGTGAGGAAGAGGACGATTTGAAATGCAGGCGAAATGGATGAATGGAAAGGTGATGATGGAGCAGGTGGTAGGCCGACAGTCTAATCGCTCGGCCACGGCACCACCCGATATACTTCCAAGTAGTTACAAGGGGAATAAGAATGCAACTTAAACGATAGTCAAATTCTTTTAAGATGATAATTTTGAAATTCCACTTCTGGAATTGCCACGATATATATATATATATATATATATATATATATATATATATATATATATATATATATATATATTTAGATGGAAATATAGAAGATAGAGAAAACCGAACAGCACTTGATAAAAGTGGTTAGCATTTGAAAATTCAAATCAAAGAAACCATATTATATAGGATATAGTAATGCCAAAAAAAAAAAAAACAGACATAAATCGTATATATAAACGGGATGTAAATTTTTTATGATGCGTTTTTGTCTATCCGTTTACAAATTTATACAAAGTTATTCAGAATGAACAGGACTTCTCAAGCTTTTCGTATAAAATTCAAGGTATATATTTTGTTGGTTATAAAGTTTCTTAAACATATGACATTTTAATTAACAGACATTTAAAAAGTAAAGCAAGGAAAGAAACAGAAATAAAACTACTCTTGAACTCCCCGATGTTGAGTGGACCTTCAAAGCTGCAGATGAAAGGAGTCGCCAAACGCACAAGTGAGGAGGCTTTTAAGAACTGCAGAAGGCATAAAAAGAATAGAACAAATTTAAAATGAAAACATGAGAAGTTCAAATAACAAACCGAAAAAAAAAAAAAAATGAAGGAATATATAGTAACAGAATACGAAGGCAAATAATGAGGAAAATAAAAATTTAAGAGCGACCAAGATAAAGTTGGTTATCCTGCACACACATGTGGACCTTTTTCTAAAATTAAATTTAGTTTTGTTGGAAACTCGCCGCTTAATTTTGCTTAGTTCCTTTACGTGCCGTAACTACACGATACGGGACCACCGGCTTTACGCCCCTTACAAACCAAAAAGGTAACTTGAACAATACATAAATTAGGAAACCTAAACCGTATTTTGAGTTAGTAGGAAGATTATCGGCGTCTGACAGTCGGAACTATAAAACATAAGAAGCGCGTTTGCCTAGCTTAAGTACGACAAGCGTTAGATAACTAGAACTTTCTGGATGTTTCTCCAACTCGAACGTTCTGTAAAGTTTGTACCACTTTGTAAGCGAAGGATCTCGCGAAGCTCAAAAAGTGGAGTATTCTAGGTCTAATATCTATAAAACTATGATTATTTGCTTTATTTGATATTAACTAATACAGTTGAACTTGCGTAGGTATATCAAAAGGAACAGGGAAGATTACTTGTAACTCATAATTACTTTCTAAAACAATTTGAATTTTGGTTTTGCGTGAATTTTAGTTTGTGGTCAACTGTATAACTTACTTTTTTTGTTCTCCATGGCTGATTAAAAGGAATTTAGAACTGAAAGACAAAACCGCTTTTAATCAGTTAACAAAATAATGAACACTGCTCATTTGCTACTACGACATTGTCAGACCGACAGGCGCCGCCTCTATCAGCAAACGTCTTTGTCTTATGTTTCCGCGTCTGAAAGCCGTCCGTTCAGCTGTGTCTTTGTTAACAGAAATACGCCTCGAATTTCTTTTAAGATAGCGTATGCCATATGCTCATTATAATTACCTAAAACTCAGCTGTATTTCACTGAAATTTAGTACGTTTAACAGCGACTTTAAGGGTAAATAAATTCTGACGACACACTATTTATGTATTGTACACAATAATTGTCTCATTTCTATGGTTAAATACTTACTCCACTTGGAGGAATCCTGTCCAAGTAACTGAAGGCGTGGTATACTTCTGGCTCAGTTCGTTTTTCCCTGTTCCAGTATCGACAGCCCTCGATAGTTGCGATTTCTCATAACTCTTTATGATATATTGAGAAGACTGGCGATCGGCTTAACTTGCAATGCATCATCACCGAACATGAGGGGAGGGGGGGGGGGATATTCGAAAAATAACACACGAACGAAAAGGCTCAGGGTTGTCATACGATGGTAACACTGGACTGTTACCATGGCAACGTATCTGTGATTCATTGTCATTTTCACAATGTAAACAAACTTCAAACTTTCAGCCATTTAACCTATGTTTTTACTTTCTCTACTAGAAGTACAGGAATCCAAAAATTCGATACGAGATTTCACAGGAAATACATACTTTGAGATTCTGAATAAAAAATGTGATGTGTTGCACTCACATGACATTCTCTACTCTTGTACTAACCATTCTTACAAACTCTTATTCCTATATCTTCTTCGTGTTAGTTGAGATAAACATTTGTACAACTTATCTTATTGCTTATTTCCTTGTAGGTACAAGGGGAACATTGGAATACAGTAGGCTTTGTGCGATAGTCAAATCTTTTAAAGCTTTGAAATTCCGTCTTCTTTGCACGTTTACGATATAAAAAATGAATAACGATGTTTCATTTGTCGAAAGTATAAGTTCTCCAAAACTTGCAGAAGTAACAACGAATATCTCCGAAATGGCTCACTATAAAAAAATTGATTCTGAGATAAATTATGTGTTTTAGCAAGATATAAAATTTTTGTATTGTAAGATTTGGTCTATCTCTTACGGTTTAGGAGTTAGTCAAAAGTCATCAAGAGTAAATACGACTACAGGGGCTATAGCCAGAAAATTAAAGATATACATTTCATTTGCCATAAAAATATCTCAAACATATGGCATTCTGGTCAAAATCGTTAAAGCCATTTTCAAGAAAATAAAAATGTTCGAAAAATTTTCCATGTAAAGGGTTGTTTAGGGTAGGGAATTATCTTCAAAATCTTCGTGTCGTATCCTTGAAAGACATTAAACTTAAATACCAACTTAACCGACTTTTCGTTTTTGAGTTATGCTGTCCACAGACACACACACACACACACAAACACGCACACACACACAAACACACTGGTATTGTTTCTTACTATGCGTATTTAGACGAAACAAATTATCCAGCATGTCTTATTTTTAGTTTTAGGGCTGTGCTCTATCTGTCGCTTGTAGGACAATCTGCTCGACTTTTATTTCTGAGTTGGCAGTCCCGGGTCGGAATTTTCGTGACTATATTGTACAATAAGTTCGAGGGACAGGGACGCGTGAATTAATGTGCATTTGACATTGCCATCGTTTCGACAGGACACTCTGAACATTATCTGTCAACCATGTCCTTACAGAAATTTCGGATTTTATGTGCTCGCTTCCCGTATTAGAGTCGAGCATACGTCACTATACACCACATAGAATGGGTAAAGTAGAAGGTGAATCCTTGCACAAGCCTTGCACAACATTTTAAGTGATTACGGACGCACACTTTTAATTACTTTAATATCATAGTAAAATAAGATCAATTATATTTAAAGACACTCGCATCTAAACATCTGAATAATGTTAGTACACACATTATGGCCATATAAACAAATGCTGCCATGAGCAGTATTCTATACACAATTTTAAGGTTAGGAAAATATACTATTACATTCTAAAGCTTTCAATAAAATTCATAACAAACATGCCCATAACAAATATTATGCACAATATAGACGTTCACATTTATACAAAGTTTCAACACGATCTGAATAAAAGATCTTACGCAAAAACTTACATTTTACGTACATCACAATTTTCCAGCAGCATACATAGGAAGATGGCAGCAGCTGTAACATCTGAATGTTTTCGTTCACTGATCGTATTAACAACGAAATTCTAACCTAAAAATCCGAAAAATATGAGTTGTATTGCTTCTCTGGGTGTAACCTCTTGCCTGTATAGGACTTTTAAAAGTGACTAACATGAAAAATAGCCATGTAAACGTATATAGAATGATCTAGTGACAGTCCAGTGCTTATTTCCGTATGTATTACAAGAATGGAAAGAACTTTTTGTTAACTGCTTCTTGGTTTAATTTGACCATTCCTGTTGCCACTTTTCATTGCTTTTCTGATTTACTTCTGCTATTACGAGCATCTTCCAAATTACACAAGAAGGACACTACCAAAAACTAACATACGTGAACATTTTTGGAAAACTTTAATTTTCTCAAAAGCAGCCAAAACGATTTGGATTAAAAAACCTCATGTTTAAGATCTTTTCATAACAAATGAAATGCGCCTATGTGCAGTGTTGCCAATAGAGGATCAAGAAAAATAACCAGACAAAAATAAGAAATCCGCTAAATGTCTTTGTTGTCGATGTTAAAAATACTTCTCTCCAACTAAATGCAGTTTATCAAACAACTAAATCCCTGTTAAATTTATAAATTTTGCCAACTAAACATCTTCCCAAAAAAACCAGTTTTAGTTTAAAAACAACTAAATTGGCAACACTACCTATGTCCTGAATAGTTTCTGAAGTCCCTTCATTTAGACTTTTCTTACTTAACTGGTAAACTGAAAGAGATACAGAAAGTCATAGTGCACAAAAAGGTAGATCTGGTTAAAATACAATGTTTATTTATTTGCTTATTTGTTTATTTTGTGCAGTTAACCGTTTACGAGACATTCCCTGTTATTTATTTGAATTTTCTGATAATATACACTTCCCAAATCAGTTTTATTTGTTTTTCTTTGTTCTCGTCATGCAAATATAACTTTTTCTCAAATTCTTTTTTTTTTTTTTTTTCATAGTTTTAAAACATGTATTTCTGGTGATGTTTTGCTATCGAATTTTGGGGTGGAATACAACACTTCCGTTATTTACTGAAATAACTATAACTATTAGATAAGTATGTGCAGGGTTTGCTCTATGTTCGACTTTAAATGTGGAAGGGAAGGTTGGGAATAGATGACTGTGCAATATGAGTGGCTGTAAGCGCGGTGGAAGATTAATCTCTTTAGCTATTGCTGACCACATTATTGTCGCTAATTCTTCACTTCAGGTCAAGCACTGAATAGTGGACATGGTTATGCTCCTGCAGCGGTTAACATACTTCTAAACTCTGCCCTCGTATTAAACTAAACCACTGTAGCACACGACTATCTGATGCCCTGCAATCACGTGACCAAAGACCGGATGTTTATGACGCGCTATAGTTTTTGTTTGTGTTTTTTTCCATGGAAAATATAAGCAAAGCACGATTTTATCAAGGTGATTTAAATTATGCAATTCTTACGCATCATATGCAGTAATTTTGACATTTTTACTTTCTCTACTGCGTAGTGTGTGTGTGCGTGCGTGCATGCGTGCGTGTGTGTGTAATGGCGTCAGGTTTAGTTAGTGCCCCTTTTATGCTTGTTAAACGTGCTTTAAACGTTTCTTTAACGAGATCCAGATTCTCCTATTTTATAACATTGTCGGTAGCAGCTTTCATGGTTGGTGAATGAGGTTATTGCTCTTCTTGCCGTACGTATGTTTTATGTCATCTCTGGAGATGTTTTACACTCCCTGTGAGTTATGTCTGTCTCAATCGAACATACTCGTACTAAGTTTTATGTCTCTCGAAGTTAGAACCTTCCTACCTACCTTTATTGCTCTGTGTACTATCAGTGTTTGTGCAAGCTCTTTCCAGTGTTTCATCTTGGTGCACATTCTTTACTATCAGGTCTTCTTCATCTTCTTCACCTTCAACTTCTCCTTTTTCCTCTTCTTCTCCTCTTTCTCGTCCTCCTTCTTCCCCATTTCTTCTTCCTCCTCGAATGAGTTATAAATATTATCAATTCATCTCTTAGCGAGACAAAGTAAAGACGGAACAAAATTCTAATAGCGATCGGCAAATCTTGATCGTAAATAAAAGTGTTTTAAGCAGAGTTCCGGCTTTTATTGAAAATACCCACGCATACCCGGAGATTAAGATCCATGTCGAGCAGTCCGGAGCAGAAGTCACCTGACAGCAGCATTTCGCCTAGGATAGTGGAAAGGAGGAGGCGGTAATCCTGCATTAAAGGTCTAGAACTGTTTGGAAATACAAATGATAAATAATAATATATGAATACAAAAACTACAAATAGGTTAGGTTAATTTTAAGAATTATTATTAATGAAATTCAGCGTGTGTAAGAATTAATAATGTGAGAAATTGTCAAGTCCAGTCAGTTTTTCTCTGTAACTTTAGTTTCTCACCTAAAACTGAAACACAAAGACACAGTTCTCTTTTATCGTTAATACAATTTACAATTAGTCGTTACCTTGACACATTTCAGTCTTTTACTTCTCTCTGTGTAACAAACTGCTGCCTTCGGCGGTCACATTCACTAAAACTGCTTCACACAACTCCGACGTGACTAGTGAATGTCGCAAAACTATCTCTGATAACACACCAACGATGTTCAACAATAGACACTCACACCCACACGCACGTACGCACAACTAACAGCTGATTCTTTCAACACTCATGACTCCACCGCCGTAGTCACTTATATAGACGAGAATGGCGTAGCACGGATTTTTCTCAAAATCCACCTTTTCTCGATACTTCTCAGGAAGTTTCGCGAACAGTCTGAAAACGCTTTTTTCTGGACCGCTCAAGTTGTTTTTATTTTGACCGCTACACTGTTACGCTGTTTACGTTTGCCCTTTATAGAACACTATAGCCTTTATTCATCCATTTGCATTAGGACAAACTTTATAGTTACAAAACATAACCAATTGTATTGTGCAAAACTAATGCTTGACGGCTTGCTGTGCACATATTACCACGGTATTGGGAATCCGAAATGCTAACTGTGTGCAGAAAGCGCTAAGAATGTTATTTTTCAACTCTTTGGAGTGGATTTCCATTGTGCACTCACTCCCGTCTGTATTCTTCTCTCCCTTTTGTATAGGGTTTCTTCCTGCAGAGTCAACAAGCTGTTGAAATACCCAAGGAAAACTGGAAGCGCACATGTTAGAGCAAGTAGAGCGCGCTTTCGACAGTGAGAGGTGTGCTCAGTCCAACGGCCAAAACACAAATACCTACTGTCAAAACACACACACTCGGACATTTCTCTACAAATTCTTTTTTTTTTTTTTTAAATTCAGGGGGTCTGAAAACATATTACCACTAGAGAAAGTAAAACAAACAAATATTAAGGAGTTGCAAAAGTTAAAAAAACATATGAAGTATGCAGAGCATGGGCGACTGGGACAGATACAAGTTAGAAAGGATGGGAGCTTCCAGGTAGCGAGCTGGTGAAGGGAAAGAGACGATACAGCTTCTAGCCTGGATTCTAGGAAAAGGTAGGAAGGGCTCCTCGCTAGTTAGCTGGTAGAAAAACTGTCCTTAGCTACACACTCTTCCTGGGCGGTAACATAGTTATCTGCCCGCCACGTGCAGAACTGTAAGCTTCCATATATTCACCAGTCTACAAGTCATATACAGTATTATTATATTAGATGGGTCGGCAATTTCTCCGCAATCGTGAGTTTAGGATTTATTAAACATTTTATATACTACGCCTGTGTTCTACTTAATCCTGAAATACTCACGCATACCCTGACTACAGAGTCTCACTGCTCGAGCTAGGCCAGGTAAAACCACGAGTTGAGATATTGTGGATTTAATATCCACTGGCGCCCACAATACATTTTACTTTCTCTGCTGGTAAGTAGGGAAAGTATTGTATTCCACCCAAAAATTCGATGTCAAGATTTTACCGGAAATGCATGTTTTGAGTTCCCTTGAATTAAAAAAAATAACATTTTTAGAAAAACGTCTGTATATATTTGTGTATGTCAGTCTGTGGACAACATAACGACAGCAAAAAGTCGATTAAAAACCAAAGTTGGTATTTAAGTTTAATGTATTTCAAGGATGCGACACGAAGATTTTCAAGACAATTTCTTCACCCTAAACTACCCTTAACATGGAAAATTTTTCGAAAATACCCCTACAACTTTGATTAAAATGCCATATGTTTGAGATATACCTATTTTAAATGAAATGTATATTTTGAATTTTCTGGATATAGCCCATGTAGTCCTGTTTACTCTGGACGACTTTTGCATAACTGGTAAACCGTTAGAAATAGACCAAATCATACTATATAAAAAATGTAGATCTTGCTAAAATACACAATTTATGTCCAAATAAATGTTTTTGTAGAGTGAACCATTTCGGAGATATTCCTTCTTATGGGTGTGAGTTTCGGAAAACAACTTTCGTGAAATGGAACATTGTTGGTCATTTTTTTATATGTTAAGCGTGCAAAGAGAACGGCATCTCAAAGCTTTAAAACATTTGAGTATCGCTCAAAGTCTACGGTATTCCCATATTCCCCTTGTACCTACAAGGAAATAAGCAATAAGATAAGTTGTACAAATGTTTATCTCAATTAACATGAAGAAGGTATAGGAATAAGAGTTAGTAAGAATGGTTAGTACAAGAGTAGAGAAAGTCATGTGAGTGCAAAACATCAGATTTTTTAAATTATATCATAAAGATATTCTATAAATATCTGTGAATCATTTTAAAATTAAAAAGATTTCAAAATTCAGTTCATGTCCCGTAACACTATTTTCCACCGAGGAAATTCTGTGCATAAACAGTATGATAAAACTCTTTGAAACAAAAACGAAAATGCGGCTGTAACTTTTAAAGCTGTGTCGTTTCACAGAGGCTGAAAATATTTAATACATTTTATATCACAGGAAAAGAGAAATGTATATACATTTTTAAAGCCGGGTCAGCATTTTCCTCGCATAAAAACCTAAGTTTGTGTGCCGAGTCCAAACTCATTAGTCGTTAAACTGTTTGCTAAACGGAATGAGGCTTACATCAGGGGCGGGGTGATGCGGGGGGGGGGGGGGGGGGGGGTAACCAGCGTTCGTCCATACCTTCAAGTCATGCGTGTCACGCCAAAATTCCTGGCAATGTTTTCAACAAACTCTGTATGGCAAATCCTCTGCGCTTAATTAATATAATGAATTTGAACAAACAAAACATCACTTTTATTATCAACTTTGTGACTTACCTGGTTGGCTTTTCATACTCCAGTGGAGAATTAATTAATTAATTTAATTACCTTCTTTATGAAATTATTCTACAGTAATCTAGAGGAGGTTTTATACATAATAACAGCTCTATCCGTTATAGTCTGTGACAGAACGTACTTTTCCTGGAAGTTAAATAATTGTCTATTTAATCAAGCTCCAACTTCAACTTCGGTGCTGGAAGTGAAGATAAAAAAAAGTCTGATATGTTGCACTCACTTCGAGCGATAGTCAAATCTTTTAAAGCTTACAGACTCCGTTCTCTTTCCATTGTTAACATAAAAAATGAATAACAATATTCCATTTGACAGAAGTAAAAGTTCTCCTAAAGTCACACAAATAACTACCAGCAATATCTCCGAAATGGTTCACTCTACAAAAACATTTATTAGACATAAATTGTGTGTTTTAGCAAGATCTACATTTTTTGCATAATAAGATTTGGTCTATCTCTTACAGTTTATCAGTCATCACTGGTAATTCAAGTAACCGAACTAAATACAACACAGGAACGATTGTCGCTTTTTAAACTGTCCTCTGTTTCTTGAAATGCTACATCATGGCTATTTATGTATATTCCTTACAATAAAATGTAACCGGCATTTGTTTTATATTCTGCGGAGTTTAGCAACTATTTATATTCTATGGAGTAACAGCTACATATTTTATGTACTCTATGGTATTCTCAACTAAACTTCTTTGTAAGCACAGAACACCTAGTAGTTTGTAAGGTTGTACTTTTATAACTCAAATATGTTTACAAACACAAGGGCTTTGTAAATGATTTATAAAGTTATAGTAATTAATGAAATGAAATTAGGAATTGGGCTTTTCAGTGGTGAAAGAATTATAACAAATATTCAATGTTATAGTGTAGATTTGTAGCTCGTGTGTAAGAGAAAAGCAGAGTAACAAGGGCTGTGTGCTTTCTCAAGAGATGTTGAGTTGGGATAATTCATTAGTGCAACTGTCAGAGGGCGTTAGGAGAGATTTCAGTGAGATCCCTGGTACAAGAGCGACTGACTGTTTGAAGGAACTGGCTCTTCCAACTGTGATAAGAACTTCAACACGTTTGCACTTTTTGTGGATATTAAGTCGTTAATTTGACAAGCTTCAAGGATATAATTAATTTCGTACTCAAGAGTTTTTTATGTTCACTGCGTTTCCATGGGAAATTGAAATCTATTTAGGTTCTCATTCCGGTTGAATACTGAAACGAACTGAATCCTTAAATCCGATCCTATTAGAAGTAGGATTCAAATCGATTTGAATCCGCCAAAGATGCCAACTTTTATGTACTAATTGTAATACACTGTAAGCTCATCATTTTGTTTTCTTAGCCTATGTGGCGTAATTAAACTCTAACAACAACGCCACTTTAATCGTTTACATATGTTCTTCTCAAAAACATTACCTAACCTCAAAACCTGCTCAAAACAAGCAGAAAACATACTTTACAGGTTCGCCAACATAAAAGCTTGAATCGTTTATGGTTGAGCCTTGTATCCAAACCGATCTCAATGCGGTGTGGATTCAACATGAACACACGGACCGTATTGAGAATAGCATTGGAGTCAATTCGACTTGAATTTCCCATGGAAACCTACTTCTTAATGTAATTTTATGATATTTTGTTGTTATTGGTTAGAAAGTTTTAATATTTTACGTTTATCAAATGTGAAATCATTATTTGTTTTTTAATGTTGGTCATGCAAATAAAATGGAGGATCTTAAAAGGTTTGCTTCTGGCTTGAAACCCTTATTCTCGTTGTACCTACAAGGAAATATGTAATAAAAGCATTTTAACAATTGTTTATCTGGATTAAGATGAAGTAGATAGGAGAATAAGAATATTTTTGTGTATAAATGAGTAGAGGAGGTTATGCGAGTGCAGTTTAAAAAGAGTACTTGATGTAAATAAAGTACGCCCCTACCTTGTAACTCCTGTTGTTTCTGTGCCTGCCCCAAACCGAGGGCTTTTCCATTAAACGTAACGAGACAAAGGGATTGCAGCCTTCTTGGGACTGGAGCAAACAGCAGCATTAGCATCTACCTCTGTGTTTACCACCGGCATAGGGTTAGGTTAATAACCAGTGTTGCCACAATTAGGCAAACAATTGCTAATGGAATCTCGGCTAATATGCTAGTGCAATATACAGCAATGGGAAAATCTGCGAGAAGCAACTCTGAAACAATGGCGCTTTACTTATAACTTCCGTGAAGGTTGTTTGATAAAACCTCTGTGGCAATGTGCTTGGCAAGGTTAGACGTGTAAGTTTTGAAGAACTTATACTTCTATCAAATGGAACATCGCTATTCATTTTTACTTTCTCTACTGGTAAGTAGGGGAAGTATTGTATTCCACCCAAAAACTCGATGTCGAGATTTCACCGGAAATACATGTTTTGAGGCCCCCTGAATCCAAAAAAAGCATTTTTAGAAAAAGGTCCGTGTGTGTGTGTGTGTGTGTGTGTGTGTTTGTGTGTGTGTGTGTGTGTGTGTGTGTGTGTGTCAGTGTATCAGTCTGTCAGTCAGTGGACAGCATAACTCAAAAACGAAAAGTCGGTTAAAAACCAAAGTTGGTATTTAATTTTAATGTCTTTCAAGGATGTGACACGAAGATTTTGAAGAAAATAGCCCCACCCTAAACTACCCTTTACATGGAAAATTTTTCGAAAATTTTTATTTTCTTGAAAATGGCTCTAACGATTTTTATTAAAATGTCATATGTTTGAGATATTTTGATGACAAATGAAATGTGTATCTTGAATTTTCTGGCTATAGCCCCTGTAGTCGTATTTACTCTGGACGACTTTTGCATAACTGGTAAACCGTTAGAGATAGACCAAATCATAGTATACAAAAAATGTAGATCTTGCTAAAATACACAATTTATGTCTCAATAAATTTTCTTGTAGGGTGAACCATTTCGGAGATATTCCTTGTTATGTGTGTGAGTTTCGGAAAACTTAGAACTTTCGTGAAATGGGTCATCGTTATTCATGTTTTTATATGTTACGTGTGCAAAGAGAACGGAATCTCAAAGATTTAAAAGATTTGACTATCGCACAAAGCCTACTGTATTCTAATATTCCCCTTGTACCTACAAGGAAATAAGCAATAAGATAATTTGTACAAATGTTTATCTCAACTAACACGAAGAAGATATAGGAATAAGAGTTTGTAAGAATGGTTAGTACAAGAGGAGAGAAATTCACGTGAGTGCAACATGTCAAATTTTTTGAAAACCTTCTTGTCTAGGAAACAGAACCTCCGGCTTCACTTCCCTTCCGATGGAAGCCATGTTTACATCATCCTCTGGTAAATTTGCACCCGCGATGCCGGGAACCAGAGGCTAACTAGACCAGGGGAGGAAAACACAGTGATGCTGATGAAGGTTTTGCTTTAGCCAATAAACTGATTACTTTCTAATTGGGGTTACAAAAAGCGATAGGTATCATTAACTGAACCACGCACCAATTGAGCTCTGACACTCGACCTAGACCACTTGATGACATCAGCAAGCCGAGATCGATTGCAGACAATGTGCTTGCCATTGGCAGGAAATGAGCATGCGCCTACTTAACACACTCAATTTGTGCACCATTTGATAAGGAACATCTAGTGAATCAAACTGGCGCACAGTTGCACAGCCCAATTAACACCATACATATATTATATAACCGTAATTCATATTGCAATTATTTAACCTTAATGTTTACTTCATGTAGAGAAAAAGAGTGGGAGGAGAGAGAGAGGTGGGTAGAGAAATAGTAAATTGCAATTTAAAGAAAGTAACTTAAAAACGAGCAAACGTTGCAGTAAGTTAAAGAACTTCTTGACAGTGATAAATTAAGACACGTTAGAAAGAAAAAGTAGCAATAAACCAAACGCAGTCAGGAGCAAAAAGCAAAACAGTAAGAAAGAGCTCAATGTGTTTTACCGCCATTGAATCTTGGCACAGCATCACCGAAAAGAAATAAAAACGCGAGATGTACACAATTTTTCCTAAGTAAAAAACAAAGAAAGAGAAACCAGAAAAACCGCGGAATGAAATATCACATAAGCGCTTAGGGATGCAACTGAAAGATTCATTGAAACGCGCCTCGGGAAGGAATATATAAATAAAACGAGCTAGCTCAGAAAACGTACCTAAAAGGAAAGAGTAAATTAAAAGAATTCTTTATTTCATATACCAGACGTTTAATATCCACCAATCCAGTTCATAACCAGTGTAAGTTTGAACCAATCAGAAGTTATGAGATCATTGAGTAAAACTATATATTTGTGATGATAAAACTGGGAAAATATAACTAACTTCAGTGACAGCCAGGGGGCATCAAGCCCGCAATGAAGACAGGAGCCGGAATACGTTTAACTGCTTGGCGAATTCTACGAATTAGCCCACGCAATCCAGCCCTTCGTTAATGACCTACAAAGTTCAAACATTCGATTGTTTTCCTTTAAATGTCATTGTCATAGTCTTTTTGAACTGCAGTATTAAAACCATATTCGTTTGCTATTTCATTTAAGACATACGTGAGTTTCTGTAATTCATCAATGACAATTACTATAATATCGGGAGTTTAAGAAAGTATTTTTATATGAAGATATTTCTGGACCAACATAAGATTTCCGCATCCTGAACAAAATATTAAATAGTGTTGGCGAAATACTGCAGCCCTGCGTTACTCCTTTATTAGTGGGAATCTCTTCTGTCAGGTTTCATCTTATAACTAGGCATATGCAGGTTTGTTCATAAAGAGATTTTATGGCTTCTACGAAGTGTTTCGGATATCCTCTTCTACAAGTATTTTCCATAATAACTTTCCATCTATGCTGTCAAAGGCCTTTTCCAAGTCTATAAGTGCTAAATCCTCTTTTTTCCCCATTACTCTTTTGAGTGTAAAATCTTCATCCATACATAACCTTACTTTCCTGAATCCTACTTGATATTCTGATATTAAGTGATCAGCTATTGTTTTTAATCTTTCATTCAACATTCTTACATATATCTTGTATATATCTTGGGTTTTTTCTGTCACCTTTCTTATGAAGGGAGAAACTTTTGCCTGGAATTTGTCAGAGTGTTCATTCTATTTTAAATTATCTATTTTCTGAAGGATAATTTCGGCATGAAAAATCGGAGGCAATCTCGAGAGAGGGAAACTGGGATCGTAGACATTTCCGGGGCCACAGAGTATTAAAAGCTGCAGGGCACGTATCTCCAGAGCTGTTAATTCACGAAGTCATGCTTTATGTGTGTGTGTCCGTATATCTGTTGTGATTAATATCGGCTTTATAGCTCGGCTAGATGTGTGTAATTTATGTACTAGTTAGCACTGACTGGAGTATTTATGTAAACCTATTCCATGAAAATGTATCACTTCCTCTGAAGTTATCTCTTCTATGACAATACACTGCTCAATTTGCGTTTACGATACTGGTTTTTGATTCATGCAGTTAAATTGCCTGATTTCAGTGCTGGAAACCTAACTCACCTGCACTTTTTGTCTATTTTATTGCACTCAGATGCAAGAACCATTAAATGATTTAACCTATCACATATTTATTACTCCAGATAGACTTAATTTTCATATATTAAGTTACGTCTTTATTTGCTTTTTATTTCTCCTCATTTATTTAGGATATAATTCATTCAGCAGCCAGGTATAAGGTATAAGAGATATGAGATAGATTTGTTTAAATAAGCCAGGAAGTGGATTGGTTTCGAAACACGAGTTTTTCTTTTTAATTTAAAAAGAATTATACTGTTCTTGTACTTTGAAATTATGGAATACAGGGCTGAGGTGTCGGATGACAAGAATAAAAAGGAAAATACATGAAAGGTATTTTCATACTTTGAAGTAGGTACGTTTTATACGAATATTAATTTGTTTTTTACCAGGAACTTATTTAAAGGGCCTAAATGTGGGTTTAAATCACACGCTGCAGAGTAGGACACGCCCCCTTTTCACTTTCTAGCTACTCTTAGAAGAATCTCTGATACTTTTATGTTTAAGGATATTTTCTTCTTCATTTTATACTTTCTGCTATTGGCCAACCTGCTTATTGTTCTTTCACCTTTTGTTTGGCATTCTATGGTTCCACATGTGTGTTTTTGTTATTAAATCAGGAAAATGCCTAGATCTACTGCTAAAGCGTTCACAAAAAGGTTTGGAGGGCCTGGTAGAAAGAAAAAGGTGAATATAAATAATGAAAACAGTGAAAATAACTCAGGACTTGAAAATTGCGGAACACTTAGTGATAATCGGAGTGTTAGGTTAGGGGATTCAGCTCCACATACTAGTTTAATAACAAACAAAAGTGTCTAGACGAAAATGTCCTAATACTATGAATGACGAGACAGAAGACTCTGGAAGCAGTAGTGGCAATATAATAGTTGATTTGATCTACTTTCAGAAACCATAAATGTATTCATTAAATGTAAGTATTGTAATGCAAGTGATAGTATAATATGCTTTGAAGACATTACAGCCAGATGCGAATTGGTAATGTAAAGCTTTTGTTTTTTACAGCCGTATGTTGTTTTTCTTTGAAACTACTTATTCTTAAGCAATTTCACTATTTCTTTCACGCATATCTATGTGTGCAGTAGATTTAAGCAAAGACATATTTGTAGAAGGAGATAACATGTTTGTAATGAATGAGAAATAACCAAAAATTGAAACAGAAATACAACACGACCACCAGCTTATTACTGAAAGAATGACAAGTGATTACTAAGGGACCTGGTGCAGGTTTTAAGTAGTCATAAACCATCTGTTGTCCTGATTACTTTCTCCAGGAGGGGGTTCTAATGGCACACTAATTGAAAAATACGAGTTTAATTTCAATGGTAACATAGACAGTACGATTCGAGTTTCCTCTTCTATGCCAGGCAGTTTCTCAACGCTTTTAAAACAACGATCTCATTTTCTTAAGGCTGGAGCGACTGAAAAATGACCGAAAAATGATCAAATTGGCGATTTTTACCTTTATATTATACGTGTTCCCCAAACTTTCAGTTATAGGTTGGTAGTAAAAAATTTTTAAACTGCGTCCTTTTCTACCTAAGTTTTTGAACTATTTGAAAGTATAGTAAGTAGTAATTCCACCCTAAAATTAGATATCGAGATTTCACCGGAAATATATGCTTTGAAGCGCCCTGAATCCCCCCAAAACATCATTTTTAGAAAAAGGTCCGGGAGTGTCTGTGTATATGACAGTCTGTGGACAA
The DNA here is from genome assembly GCA_030765045.1 of Tenodera sinensis. Classification (NCBI taxonomy): domain Eukaryota; kingdom Metazoa; phylum Arthropoda; class Insecta; order Mantodea; family Mantidae; genus Tenodera; species Tenodera sinensis. The sequence goes on from CM060963.1 coordinate 199,074,144, forward strand.
CACAAGTGAAAAAACGAAAAGTCAGTTAAACACCAAAGTTAGCATTTAAATTTAATGGCTTTTAACGATGCCACACCAAGAAGAAAATTCCACTACCCTTTACACGAAAACTTTTTAGAAAATTTTGATTTTCTCGAAAATGGCTCCAATAATTTTGATTAAAATGTCATATATTTGAGATATTTTTATTGAAAACGAAATGCATATTTTGAATTTTCTGACTATACCCTATGTACTCCTATTTACTCTGATAACATAACTGGTAGATAAACTCTTACTGCACAAGCAATGTAGATTTTGCTAAAACACACAATTTGTGTCCAAATAAAACTTTTCTAGCACAATTTCGAGATATTCGTTGTTATTTGTATGTGTTTTGGAAAACAAAACTTTCCTAAAATGGAAGATCGTGATTTTTTTTATATCTTAACCGCGCAAAGAGAATGACATTTGAAAGCTTTAAAAGATTTGACAATCGCTCAAAGTCTACTGTATTCTAATATTCCCCTTGTACCTACAAGAAAATAAGCAATAAGATAATTTGTACAAATGTTTATCTCAACTAACACGAAGAAGATATAGGAGTAAGAGTTTGTAAGAATGGTTAGTACAAGAGTAGAGAAAGTTATGTGAGTGCAACACATCAGATTTTTAAATTTGTAACTTATTAAAAATAAAACACGGTACTTCTACTAATCTGGTTTTAAACTGGAGAAGTACAGTCCAACTTAGATATCGGACGGTTTATAGTTCGAAATCGTCATTAATTCGAAGATTTTTTCTTGGTTCCTTGAGTTTTGTATTAAAGCAATGTGGAAAGCTCACATGTAATTCGAATTTATTTTTCCTTAATTCGAAGTTTTTGTTCTAAAATGTCAGTTGAAAGGTAATCCAAACGCGGGAAACCGGAAAATCCTGATTGTTAAAATGTCAATTTTAGACGTAACTTTCGTAATTCGAATATTTGGATGTTTCGAATTCTTTTCTTGATGCTTCAGCTTCAAATTATCCAAATTCTCTGTATCTAAAAATACAAATGTTCTTTATATACTTATGGTTTACTCTATATAACATAAACATAACTTTTAAAGAACCTGGGCGACCTAATCCAGTGCCCGCAACCGCCTATGGGTCGCGAACCACCGGTTGAGAAACGTCATTCATACGACCTGGTGGACCTTGTGTATGTACTTGCATGACTAACAAAGAACTGGAACAGAAAAACTTAATGCGAAATTTAAAGCGGAACATTGCCTACCGTGTGTATAGATACAGTTACGCGGAAGGGAAGACAGATGCTAAATCTCCAACATATACGAGGTCCTGTCAACAACCTTGCACTTAAACATTCTCCAACCAAACTAAAATATTGCTTCAGAAGTTGTTGGGTAACAACAAATGTCATTATACTTAAACTAGACTAATAGAATTAAAAATACCATCCAATTAATAGTTATGCTAATCATGTAATTGCGGGGTTAGTTCCAATATGGGTATATACCAGCACACGCCCTTTTATACATAGAGACATTAAATTATCATATACGAGCTATCATCTGCTCATTCTTTTGTTTCGTACAAATTATCACTACGTCTTTCTCTTAGTCAGTGTCGCCAACCGTTGAAAAGTAATTTATCTCACTTCACAATCGACTAACAATCAAAATAGTAGTCCATTCTATTGTTTTTAAGGGGAGTTAGGGGTGAGTTTAGGAAATTCTACAATTTGTATGCCAGCATTACCAAACTTTAACCACGTTAATATAGTGTTTAGATATGCTGCTGTACAAAATTTGAAGTATGCAAGTCAAATTGTTTTTTAATTAAAAGCTTTGAATTGATTAAAAAGATACTCTGACTAAAAATGCTCCTTGCGTAACAATTTTTATATATTTGACATGAAAGTTGGTGATCTGATACTTCATGCACTTGAAAGTTATAATTACTCTGGATTTTTATTTTACACCAGTACTTTAGTATCTGGAAATTTTTTAATACGTCTATTTACAGATTTCACGTTTTTTTAACTTTCCATCGGCATTTGAATGTGAATATGTTCAATATTACTTGACTGATATCAAAACCCAGAGCAATTTTTGAGCCTTATATGAATAAGAACACATCCTGAAATTTTCAAAAGAATCCCTTAAGAACTCTGTCGCAAGGAGTTTTTCAGATGCGTGAAAATGCTGAGAAAAACGAAACTGAGAAAAACAGCATTAAACTTTTAAAACGTTCTAACCCCATCAGAGGTGTGTTGCAGCATAGGTTTCACTTTCTGATCTCTTATCCTCTCTTATGCTGACAATTTCTGCAATTTATGGGCTCTTCTTGTGTGTGTTTGTTTCCTGGCACTGCATTTTCTACTCTGAATACATCTTATAGCATTGCACTTCTGACAAATGCACATTGTTCCAACTGAAATGTTTTCATTCCTAAGACTATTAAACACCATGACAGTTTTCAGTACTGCAAGTTCAAGTTTATTCCTAGACACACATCTATTTTGGACAAATAGCTCCCACAACATTGTGAAGAGATACATTCGAGTTCTGTGTCGTACCCTTGGCATAGCGTTCTAGCAGCTGGTCAGAACCAAGTCGCTGATCCGGAAATAGAATTTTAGTTAGATCCGTCGATATTCAGTCTCGGTGGGTGCGTACGCCTAACCACCAGCCATTTAATCACTGTGCACCACTATTTAAAAATGGCCGCCAGATCTTTAAAAATGGCGCTGGCATCAAAATCATTGCACTTTTTAATAGACAAAACATTGAACAATTTTTCAACATAAAAATCTAAAAATCAACTTTTCTTACCAAATGGCCCAAATCTCACCCCTAACTCCCCTTAAGACTTGTTCCTTTGATAATTAATGTATTTTTCTAGAAGAAAATTTATTTCTTAATGTTAAAAATAAAGTGAGCCTTATTTGAGATTATAAACTGGTTTTCTGTTATAACAACAAGAGAAGATCGAAATACACGTCGTTCCTGGATTTCGTTTTCCTCAGTTGGCAGTGCTAAGTCGAACTACACTAATCGATATAGTGTATGCGATATAGTATTTAAATCTATATTTTATTTATGAAACAGTTCAGTAAATATCATTCGACGGTCTGATTTTCCTTCTCGCTCCGCTTGAGATTTATAGGTTAGGTCTTATGGTGTTACTAGTGAATATTTGAGAAGGTTGACCATGCTGTTTTACAACACTAAAGAATCTTAATGATATGCTTATTCTTCACTGTGGTAGCAGTGTTTGTATGGAGAAATGAATAGTGCAACTATCATAAATTCATCGTTCTTCCACGCAATACCTATATGTAGGATACGATTGGAAATACGGAGACTGAAAAATTCAATGCCATAGCTGGGATTTGAACAACTCGTATTTTTCGTGGTAAACCACACAGGAAGATATTCTGGTTTAACCTTACTATTTGTTCGGTCTCATTCTACCCTTTCCAATCATTTGCTTATGTTTCTGTGTATGTTTGAACATGCCAAAAGGGAAATAACATTGTTTATTGATATCTGAGGTTATAATAATGTCCATAATGAGTAATATTAGTTCAAATACATCTCTAAAGATTGTCAAAGTTGGTGAGAAGAAGCCCTTAAACAAAACTCACTGGAAACAAGAAGTAAAGAAGAGAAATGCAGGTTATGTATTGTTTAAGGCAATGTTGGAAAAATAGTAATGAAGAAGGGTAGTGTGATTTGCTTAGTTAAGTTCATGAAACCTCAAATAAAAAAGCGCAGGCTTCTATTATCTGTAACACCACAATACATCAAAGTTTTAAGTTACGCTGGAACAGAGATTTAAGTCTCCTATATTTTTATAGGTGTGAAATCAATAACACACAAAGTTTCAGCTAAAACTGTTTATGGTTTTGAAGAAAATAATTATTCAATATATTCACAATGCGAAAATACCTTAATATTCAAAATACTACAAGTGCATTAAGAACTGAAATATCACAACAGTTCTATTATTTTATAAACCCTAATTGCCCAACAAATACCACCAATCTGAGGCAGGAAGAAAAAATACTTGATTTTAAAATAATTTATGGACAATGACTATATTTAATTTTTTTAAAGCTAAAAAAACTTTCATATTTTGAAACCAAAGACTGGGGTTCAAGTTAGATAAATTAAAAAAAAATTGATGTGCTGCACTCACATGACTTTCTCTACTCTTGTGCAAACCATTATTTCCCATATCTTCTTAGTGTTAGTTGAGATAAACATTTGTACAAATTATCTCATTGCTTATTTTCTTGAGATGCAGTTCTCTTTGCACGATATTGCATTTGATGAATGTTTCTTTTTCCGGAAACTGATAAAAATAACAAAGAATATCTCCGAAATGGTTCACTCTACAAAAAAATTATTTGGACATAAATTGTGTGTTTTAGCAAGATCTACATTAATGATACCCATACATATGGGGTACTCACCGCTGCAGCAGCGGCACGAAGCGGCTGTTCACGGCCATGCGGACACACAGACACACAAACACACACTGACTGTGGGCAGATTCAAGAGATCTGGGTGTATCTCACGTGGGAAGCAAGCCACGCGTGAAACAACGGAAACTGTACAGTTACTTCCGAGCGAGCGAGTGAGCGAGGCAAACTGGCAACGTTTCCGGTAGTACCTGCGTACCTACCTACCTACCTACCTACCCACTAGTCTCTTAACCCTGACAATGAAACTCTGTCAACACTGACCTGGTTATTACCAACACCTTCTACAGAAGATGTCACACTTCCAACATCCGTAACACCGCCAAATATGGCAAGTTAATTTGAGAATACATGAAAAATAACTGATGTGCGCGTTCACAAGACTTTATCTACTCCTGTACTAACCATTCTTACAAACTCATATTCCTTCCATACGACGAAAATTTGTTTTCCAAAACTTATACAAATAACAAGGAATATCTCCGAAATGGTTCACTCTACAAAAAATTATTTGGATATAAATTTTGTGTTTTAGCAGGATCTGCATAGTAAGATTTTATTTATCTCTTACAGTTTAGCAGTTATTCAAAAGTCGTCCAGAGTAAACAGGACTACATGGGCTATAGCCAGAAAATTCAATATGTATATTTCATTTGTCATAGAAATATCTTAAACATGTCGTTTTAATCAAAATGGTTCGTAATTTTCAAGAAAATAAAACTTTTTGCAACATTTTGCATGTAAACGGTAGTTTAGGGTGGAGCAATTTTCTTCAAAATCTTCGTGTCGTATCCTTAAAAGGCATTACATTTATATACAAATTTTGGTTTTTAATGGAGTTTTCATTCTTGAGTTATGCTGTACACAGACCCTTTTGTAAATTCTTTTTTGATTCAGGGGGCCTCAAAACATATATTTCCCATGAAATCTTGACATCGAATTTTTGGGTGCAATACAATACTCTATGTGCATAGAGGAGAGAGTAATACGATTTCATAAGAACAATAATTGATAGCCAGAAGAGAAAGTCGTGTGAATGTAATACTTCAATTTTTTTTTCCTTTACCTGCCAAAGCCAGTTTGGAACTGACAACTTCCTTTGTTTAAGACGGTATCTGTTAGATTTGTGTATAGCACACTAAATACTTCCGCGGTTTTTCTCAGACGCACGTGACTACGGAGACAATGCTTAATCTATCAATTGTTTTCCTTCATTCAAGTCTGAGTCACTTTTACCTTCTTCATGAAAATGCATTTGCATTTCTACTTCCAAGTACAATCACAGCCTGTGACACGGCTAAACTGACATCTGCTATAAACTGACATCGAAATTATGGATCCAGTAAATAAATAATTAAAATGGAATTAATGAATGAAGTACCTAATTATAATAATTAATTATCGATAAACAACTGATAGACAAACCAAGCGAATAGAATCACTTTAAATATTAATGTGTTATATAACGCATAACGTTTGTCACAGATGGTTAAGTAGGTCATTAGCCTAGGGCTGGATTCCGTAGGCGAGTTCGTAGAATTCGTCGAGTAATTAACGAAGTAAAACCAGGTTCACAGGTATATTACCATACTTACACAGGAGAACCTCGCGTGTTTCTGAGAATTTTATAGACGAAGTCAGGGTAAAAATCAGACCTATTTTGCATTACCTACGTAATAGGAAGGTAAGGATCAAAATATTTTATTAAAAGTAATTGTTAAATCTTACCTATATAAAGGTAGACTGCTTTAAGACGCATTTGATAAAGCGTGGAACACACACTTACCTGAAAATAAAACAGAGAAAAGTATTAGCATAATATTTAAGGCTTATTCAAGGTTAATTTAAATTACCCAAATGCACTTAGTTCTAAACCAATATAATTAGAGTATAATCGATATTCCACTATCAATTTGTATGTTGGAATTTCACTGGTAAACAACAACGTAGTTAAATTGTAATTTAAAATTTTAATTGCTAATGGGCCTACCAATTAAAAGCCTTCATTACACATTATTTTTATTATAATTCCAGAGCCTTATTCCTTTATTTAGCTTTCAAAAATATTTACAACAGAATTCTACAAGTTATAAAAACCTAAATTTTCCAAATTTCATGTGTTATTACATAAATAATTTCATTTACTAAAATTAATTTATTAAACTTATTCCTAATTCATCAAACAAACAAAAAACCGACAATACTTCCAATTAATATATAAACATATATATTCTACCGAAATAATTCAGATAAATAGGTAATTTAGTATTAAATAACTTACATTTACAAATATTACTTTAATTGAAAATTTCCCAAAATCATCAAAGCAACAAAATCTTCAATTCAAATTACCGAAATAATACTCATTTAAAAATTTACCGAATTATTTTAAATAATTTCATAATTTAATATTTAAAATTTTAGATACCAACTTGATACCTAATAAAATTTTACCAAATATATTTACACAATTTTATAACTCAAAATTCAAATAAACTTCATTTAGAGTATTAAATTAATTTAATAAAACGTATTCATAATCATAATTATTTTGATTATATATTAATTTAAAATAAATTGTTATTTAACACAATGGATTACCATATATTTTAATGATCCTTTAAGTACAATTTACTACGTATAGTAAACTAGAGGAAGTATTGTATTCCACCTAAAAATTCGACGTCAAGATTTCGCTGGAAATATACGTTTGGAGGCCCCCTGAATAAATAAAAGCATTTTTGTAAAAGGTCCTTGCGTGTGCGCGTGTGTGTGTCTGTGGACAGCATAACTCAAAAACGAAAAGTCGGTTAAAAACCAAAGTTGGTATTTAAGTTTAATGTCTTTCAAGGATGCGTCACGAAGATTTTGAAGAAAATAGCCCCACCCTAAACTACCCTTTACATGGAAAATTTTGATTTTCTTGTAAATAGCTCTAAATATTTTGATTAAAATGACAGTGATAATTTGTACAAATGTTTATCTCAACTAACACGAAGAAGATATAGGAATAAGAGTTTGTAAGAATGGTTAGTTCAAGAGTAGAGAAAGTCCTGTGAGTGCAACACATTAGACAGTAAAAAATAAATGACTTATTGTCTTTTTATAGCTGAAGGGCATGGAATTGCAGTAGCCAAGGGTAAGAGAAGTGGGTTTACTGATACAGACCCCGGTTGCGATGTTTCGGATAAAAAGGGAACCATTAATTTCCATTAAAGTCCATGTATCGGGTAATCGCTTTAGGGTTTGCGGAAAATAATTGCACACACACAGACACAGGTCGCGGCCGACTCTATGGCTGGACATGCTGTTACAGCAGACCTGAATGGAGCGGTTAATTTGCTCTCGATATCAAGCGAACGCAGTAATCTGGTGTCCCTTGGGAGACCTTCCTTTGGGAAATACTTCACTTGTGTAATCACTGCACAGAGCTCAAAAGGCAAACATCGCTATATTCGTCCGTTAAAAAAGAAAATAAATCGCTTATTGGAGCTCTGAGAAAGCTTTCTCCGCTAATGGCCCACTATACACCAATTTTTTCGTCATTAAGGGTTACTTCATGAAGAGTTATTAGGTTCTGAGTTATGGGGTTAATTTTTTCCCAGTCAACAAACGCCCATACATACGTAGAGGCAGTTCTCTGAAATGATTCAAATTGTAAATATAGAGACAACAGAAAGCCCAGCCTCCTGAAATTAGCATGTTAAATTATAGGCAGCGTAGCCTGACTTCTTTTGTTTGTGTGTGATAAAACGAAAGAGAAAGAAGGGATTTTGATCGACATTATAGTGTCGAGAAATAATAATGATACATCGAAAAGTGAATAATTGTGAAATTTTGTGATATAAAAAGGAACTATATCGTCAATAATTGATTTAGATCAATCGAGTGCGGCGAGGTTAGAAAAGAACATCGACTTTTCACAATCATTAACTGTGCCTTTTGTTTGTTAGCGAAGAAATCCGCCATATTTAGCGAGAAAATTGTAAAAGTGTTTCATGAGGAGGATAATGATTTTTAAGTGTTAATAAACTGTTCAAAACATTAATTAAAACAATGTTGGTTGTTTTGTCTACAAAATAGACCCATATTACTTCCTGTGACAACAGTAATAGAATCTTATAGCTCTCAGACTGAGTAATAAAACTTAGTGAAGACGAGATTTCCAGGGCATATTCTTTCCCCCTGCCATGCTGCTGTCGTGACACTCGCCGACGCTTCCAACCCTGAAAGAAACCTAACGGGAGTGAAATGAACGACGTTACCACCTGAGCCATCCCACCCGGCAACAAAAAGTCAAATACTTGCACCCTTTGGTTTATACTTGATCACCAATTTTGATTCAGTTTACATAACTCTTCTCTCACTTTCGCAAACAACCAAGAATACCAACATATAAACAAGCAGCGAAGTTCAAGTGCTACATGCATGACCTTATATTCGCTGCAGATCTGCTAATTAGAAAGCCCAGATATTAGAACAATATTTAAAAAACAGGAGCGCACAAAGAACGCCGACCTCCGCTGGGAAACCTTGTTGGGAAGGGAATACGAACGTTCCCACAGCACATAAATGACGTAAGCAAACCTTTATGCCAAGGCTCTAATTAGAACCGAGGAATTCAAAAGAGATTAAAAAGTGGTACGAGGAAGGCACAGATACCAGAAAAGTACTTTGTATGAAAACATCCTCGCAGATCTTTGTTCTCTTTCTCCCTCCCCCCCCCCCCGCCCCTCTATCCTCGTATGAGGATCGTTCTGTCAACAGAGGCGTGCCACAAACAATAACCCACATTTCACATGTCTTCAGTCAAATTTAGTATGAATAGCATCTATAAATCTGCCATAAAACTGCATTCTGTATTTGTATTCTATACACTGGTAAAGGTATGGCTCGAAAACGAACAAATTAATTTCTGAGCTGTTTTGCAACTGTCTTTTACTATAATTGAGGTTTTTGGACGGTTTTAGCCGCTTAATTTTGCTCAGAGCAGGGGCGAAGCGTCAATGGATGCGGGTTGATGTGTTGCATACTGTGACTTTTGGTTGTGGGTGTGAAGTATAGAAGACAGATGTAGTCGAGATAAAGAAACACTTTTATTTCCGTAAACAGTAACTTTGTACACTCGTTGCAACAACAAGAAAGTCTTTTCCGATTCTCCAACAGCACGGCTTCGAACTCGTAACACAAAGAACTAACTCTTCTCCGTCGGCACAACCCTCCACATCGTCTGTCCGTCTCCGTCGGCACGACTACTCAACCTTCACATACGTCTGACTGCCTCTTCTCACACTTTACCGCTATTTATATCCCCCAGGCACTATTCTGGAAGCTTCAGGAACGTTCACTTATTGCGGCGAGATACAAAGCAGAGAAGATTCTCGAAGTGTCTATCCTTTTCTTTCTTTCGGCAAGCGCCCCAACAATGCGGCCATGCTCTGTCTCTTTCCTTCGGCTCCTTTGCGGTAGTGCCGACAATAATGCGATGGGTGACACTGCTGTTGTCGGCAATTAGATGCGGCGAGCGCGGTGACAATACCCTGTCAGTATTCCATAGTTAACTTTTCCTGGAGTATGTTTCGAACAACAATCTGCAATGAATTAGTATTGTTAGGTATCACGCCAAGCATTGAAACAGAGCGGCTGGTGGTTCTGGATGTAACTCAGAGAAGTGCATCTCTTTTTAATGTTAATGAGGTTTAAACCAAAGCTTTCACTATTTTGTTTGGCAGTGAAGGTTAATTTCGTATTTTTAACTTCTTCTGCGTCTATCAGTATACAACAAGTAGCATTTTGAACGGCAATTGGTATGAACATGTAGGAGTATTACGTCAGGAAACCTAAGACAGGGTATGCACATTGCTCATTTGCTTCCGTGTGTTTCACTATAAGGAAAACACGTGTAGCAGAGAGCGCGCTGCATTTCCTGGGAACCCACTGCTCCTAATATGGAATCCGAGTACCTATACTGTAATCAACAAACTGAGAATGCAGAAATAAATAATGGCAGTGATTTTTCTGAAATTTTAATATTTGGTGATGTCAGTTTTAAAGTCGTATTAAAATGTGAAAAAATATGTTTTCAAAGCTAAATTTAATAAACGAAGGCATTACAAAATCTTCTGTTCCCAACATTCTTTTGAGAGTAGTTATCTATAACGGAATAATATTTAACATTATCAAAATTTTGAAATTTCCGTCGTTTGGAGCATTTCAGGTATTGTGCTGAAAATAGCTAAACAAATTAATACATATAAAATATATTTAAAAGTGTTAAAGACATTGAAATGAAAATTTGTATGTAAATTATCCTTACATGTATTGAATTTGATCGATATCTGCTAGTAATTGTAGAATTTAACAATTTCACCTACGAGTACCCTTAACAAGAGTTACGTCACTGGCTCAGAGACATCTTTATTAGAATTGAGGCGAGCGGGGTCTGAGGTATGAGACGGCGCTTCAAGTGTTAATCTGCTCACGTAGTCAGTTTGTTTACTACGAAATGTGTGCATGTGACAGTGTTGCCAACTCTGGCGACTTGTAGCTAGATATGGAAACTTTTGAAATCATACAGCGAGAGACAGAATTTCAAAGATAGCTACTATTGATTTCTTTGATACTTTTAGATGATTTTTAGAGAATTCTGGAGGATTCATATTTTCTGCTTTATGTATTTGCCAGCTGAGGAATAATTGGGGTTTTTATTATAAAATAAATACATGTATTGTATATTTAAACACCTGTAGTTTTTTTAATAGAACAGTCCGTTTCGTGTGCTAAGAGGATCCTGTGACCAAGTTCTCTAAAAAGATGGAATTTGAGACAGCAGAAATCTCCATAAAGAGTCAACATCTGTCCATATGACCATTAATGTGCAATGTCACTAAACCATGCCAACTTGATATGAAGAAATACACTACTGGACAAAGAGATTGGCAACTACGAATCAGAGAGGAACACCGAAAACCCAATCTAAATCTGAAACTATGTTCCTTCAAATTCAAGTTTTATTAGTCGTAGATTCTTACAGAATTTTGACTTGGTCAGTATAGAAGCGCGAGCTAAATAGAGGAATAATGTAAATAAAGGAGACATATGAAGTATTACGCAGTAAATATTTCCTTTTCCTCATTCCCTTTTAGCTGTTAATAGAAATCCACATTTGAAATAACGTTGAAATCACCGGTAACTTGTGTCAGTAAAATCCGATGTTAAAAGCATTTCGTTTGTCAATATCAACCACACCTAACTCTTATAAAAAATTATGTATCTTTTATAAAAGTACATTATGATATATATTCATATTTTACGGTTATTTACGTATCTCATGCATTGCATGAGATTAAGGTTTCACAATTATTTACGGTTATATGATTTATAACTCCAAAACGCAACGTTATACTTCTTTTATAAACGTAATATTTACGAAATATATTCACATTTAAGGTTATCCAATACTACACAACTGCGTAAGCTTTTGCTTTCATAGTTATTTGAGGTTATGTGACTCATACATTAATTTGTTTGATCATAATATGAAGGAATTCTCACTTCTTCTGTAATTGTGGTGCTCAGTGTAATATTTCAGAGATATTTTGGATTAAATTGACTAATGTATGCGCAAGTAAATACAGTTCCCCGCCTTATAGTTGCCGAAATTCGTCATTATGAACGAGAACAGAGTTTATTCTTATCTACGTCACCTATGTACACACATTGGCGGAAGTTATTTCCATTGTCATGTTTGCACATTGCCATCTACGTCATTCAAATGTTTTACTCCCGCTCGCTACTTTCATTTCTCATACGTTGGCGCCCTGCATTACGCAGTGCCTAAGTCTCTTTTCGACAACATCACCCATTAAGAACCTTATTTATGTATATAGATTAAATTTCTTTCGTGAAGGCGCCAAGAGTCCATTTAAGTGACAATATGTTTCAGGGTAGATGTAGATACAATTATTAAAATTGCAATTTTTACTTTCTACTACGTATAGTATATAGAGGAAGTGTTGTATTCCATCCAAAAATTCGATGTCGAGATTTCACCGGAAATAGACGTTTTGAGGCCCCCTGAATAAAAAAAAAGAACGTTTGTAGAAAAAGTTCCCTGTGTGTATGTCTGTATCTCTCTGAGTGTCTGTTTTTCAGTTTGTGGGCTGCATAAGTCAAAAACAAGTCGGTTAAGAACCAAAGTTGGTATTTAAGGTTTATGTCTTTTAAGGATGCGACACGGGAATGTATGAAGATAACAGTTGGTTACTTGTGAGATGCGTAGAGTAACTTCGGTAGTAATTATGGGACATCACACAGGGTTTCGAAATAATTAATCATTTAAAAGACATGAAGGAATACTCCGAGCAGCACTTTCAGACGTGAAGTAGGTCGACAACGTTGCTTTGAGGTTGGTCAGGCAATTGAACTGGTTTGTGGATGTAAGCAGGTTGGTCGCTTCCAGGTTCGTGTAATGTTTTGGGAAATAACGCTTGTGATTGGCTTACACCCGCACAGTAAACACGGAAGGACAAGGCTGAGTATGTGTTTATGTCCTAAAGACGCACCGTTACGGTGTTTGTTTATGTACTAAGCTAGTGAAAGTGACACTGCAGTGTTGCCAGCTTGTTTTCGACAAAATTATCTCTGGTCAGAGACAAAAACGTAAGATACAAAATGTGTTCCAAATACCGAAATCTATCACTGGTTTAAATTAATGTAATGACTTCTCTTCCACCCTGTATATGCAATGTCCGATTTCTGCGAACCGTGCCAGTTTTGTGAATCTCAACAGATTAGCAAAATTGGAGTTTCTTTTGGAGCATTGTGTTGTGTCGAATTGCTCTACAAAGCAGAACCTTTTCACAAAGCTTTCTTAAGCCCCTTCAATGCAGAGGCGCAGTTATCTGTTCAACAGCCTGGTCACGAACTGCTTCGCTTGCTGATGCTCGTACACTGACTCTCTCTCTCTCTCTTCTCCACATTATCCCTTTTCTAATTCTAATCTTCTCCCTAACCCTATAGCAGTAATACGGCTTATATAGGGCATTTATTAATCAAAGAAAAATATTATTTTCTTTCTTTTAATACGTATGCTATTATTATTACTTTCTCTACTACGTATTCGATGACGAGATTTCACCGGAGATATGTTTTGAGGTCCCATGAATACAAAAGGACTTTGTGTGTGTCTGTCAGTCTGTGGACAACATAACTCCAAAACGAAAATTCGGTTAAAAACCAAAGTTGGTATTTAAGTTTAACATCTTTCAAGGATGCGACATGAAGATTTTGAAGAACATTTCTCTACCCTAAACTACCCTTTACATGGAATATTTTTCGAAAAATTTGATTTTGTTGAAAATGGCTCTAACGATTTTGATTAAAATGTCATATGTTTGAGATATTTTTATGACAAATGAAATGTATGTCTTGAATTTTCTGGCTATAGCCCCTGTAGTCATATTTACTCTGGACGACTTTTACATAACTGGTAAACCGTTAGAGATAGACCAAATCATACTATACAAAAATGTAGATCGTGCTAAAATATACAATTTATGTCTCAATAAATTTTCTTGTAGGGTGAACCATTTCGGAGATATTCCTTGTTATGTGTGTGAGTTTCGGAAAACTTAGAACTTTCGAGAAATGGATCATCGTTGTTCATTTTTTTATATGTTAAGTGTGCAAAGACAACAGAATCTCAAACATTTGACTATCGCAAAAAGCGTGCTGTATTCCAATATTCCCCTTGCACCTACAAGGACATAAGCAATAAGATAATTTGTACAAATGTTCATCTCGACTAACACGAAGAAGATATAGGAATAAGAGTTTGTAAGAATGGTTAGTACAAGAGTAGAGAAAGTCATGTGAGTGCAACACAGATTTTTATTGTCTAATATGTATAGTAAGTAGAAGAATTGTATTCTACCCAAATTTCGATGTCTCAAAACATATTTTCGGTGAATTTTTGGGTGGAATACAATACCTCCCCTACTACCAGTAGAGGAAGTAAAAAAGCAAATCTGCAAAATGAGCAGACCTGGTAACCCTGCCTAGAGTAGCCGAAGAAAGCAGTAGAGGTCATCTACAGCTCATTTCCCAATGCTCTCAAACTTGATGGGGCAATCTCCGCTGCATATATAGAACTGTGTTTTTAGAACCATTGTGGAAATTCAGACTTGCAATAATGGAAAATCCAGTGTTTGAATACAAACCGTACACGCTGTTTAGACTCGCCGTTCCAAACGGAAAGCAAAGCTCGTAAACAGAAGATTACCAAATTCCAAAGTAGCCATTAGTCCATTCCCTCTTGGGAAGCAAATGTACTGAAACAAGAGAGCATCTAATTGCAGAGGAAAGCCTGAAAGCTATTGGAGCACTGGGCAATCGTTAAAGAGGCAAACACGTTTTTGTTACTATATCCTTATAGCACGGCTTCCTTTAGTTGCCCACACTGTTAGAGGTATACCGGGTGCAAGAGAACTTAATACATTCCTTCTAATATGTGCTTCATAGCTACTAGGGGAAAATTGGAATACAGTAGGCTTTGAGCGATAGTAAAATCTCTAAAAGCATTTCAACCTTAACATACAAAAAAATGAACAACGTTGTTCAGTTTCACGAAAGTTTTGCTTTCCAATACTCAGACAAATAACAGGGAATATATCCGAAATCTACAAGAAAAATCTATTTGGACATAAATTGGGTGTTTTAGCAAGATCTACATTTTTTGCATAGTAAGATTTGGTCTATCTCTTACGGTTTAGCAGTTATGCAAAGGTCATCCAGGATAAGGCTATAGCCTGAAAATTCAAACTATACATTTCATTTGTCATAAAAATATCTCAAACATATGGCATTTTATGCCTGAATAAATTTTTTTTGTAGAGAGAACCATTTCGGAGATATTCCTTCAGATTCGGAAAACTTGAAACTTTCGTGAAATGAAACATCGTTGTTCATTTTTTATGTTTAGCGTGCAAAGAGAACGGAATCTCAAAGCTCAACACGAAGAAGATAGAAGAATAAGACTTTGAAATAAGGGTTAGTACAAGAGTAGAGAAAATCATGTGAGTGCAATACATCAAATTCTTTTAAGTCCTGGTAATGCAAAGATAAAAATTTGAAAGCCATCAGATTCTTTAGTTTTCAGTATTGCTAAAAATACTCACATTTGCAAATTGTCTTTGTACTTTCAAGGAATAATATAACATAGTTTTAGCGGAAGTATGGACTAAGTGCTCCATGTTTGCAAATGTTTATCTCGATCAATATGAAATAAATGTCTCAAGTGTAACGTTTGTGACCCACATCGGGAGGTCGTAGGTTCAAATCCCGGGACCAACCAATCAAACTGGGCTTTTTGTTGTATTCCTCATTCGCCATAGTAAACAGCAGATTTTATATTTAATACCATGACCGAAAGATCCATATTAAGCTTAAAACAACTGTAAAAATTCAAAAAAGGGGTTATAGCGAATGCTGTGCCATCTATTGAGGGATAATGGAAACAGACTGGATAGCACCCTAATACCATCTGCCCGTCACAGAGATGAACTAACAGTTGCCCTGTCGGTCTGGGTGGCTCAATTGGTTAGACGCTGGCTTACTGATCCCAAGGTCGCGGGTTCAAACCCGGCCCAGATCGATGGTTTTTAAGTGTGCTTAAAAACGGCAGCTCCATGTCAGTAGATTTACTGGCATGTAAAAGAACTCCTGCGGGACAAAATTCCGGCACACCGGCAACGCTGATGTGATCCTGGCAATTGACAGCGTCGTTAAACAACAAAATAATTTTTTTAACAGTTGCCCTGCAATGATCCCTCTGTAAACTTGTAGACAAAGAAATTCAGTATGCTATAATAAGGACATCTTGAAGAGTGAGTGTCCGCCACACACCGAGACACAAGGTATCTCTCCTAACATATCAGTCGTGGTATGACTGTTAAAGGGACGTAAAACCCTTAGCGGGGGGGGGGGTTCCCGCTACCTCAGCTGCTGTGGGGTGAGCGCATGGTACCCCTAGCCCTCGTGGTTCTTCCAGAAGTAGTCCGGGCTGAATATCTGAGCCCCTCCCTTTGAGAGTTGTTCGGATTGGGTTGGTCTCAGACGGGCATTTGCAGAAATTTTCTTATAGGATAAAGTCCGCGTATAGTGGAACGAGGTAAAACCAACCTCCCCTCTTTAGGCAACGTTGGACATCACTAAGCGTGTGTGCGGATTGTAACAATAATTCAAGCAGCAGAAACACAATGTGTGAAATTGAACTATCTGGGGATAAAGATAACAAGATAGGGGCACAGAGAGGGGGGGGGTGGGGTGGGGATATAAATGAAGCACCACCCTCTGTGCCACTGCATATTGGGAGTTTCTGCTCATACACTCCCTGCACAGAAATCAATGAAAAAAGGAAACTCGCTTTGGCTGCTATCCCAAATTTCATCTCTCGGTTATCTTATGAAATGTGCGTAAAGCCAATAACATGCATAGCGCAGAATGTGATTCAGGAGCCCTACATGACAGTTAATGAATAAATTTCATTAAGTCTCGCGCATGCGCACCAACTAGATTCAAGCAATCTTCCTCGTTGAGCGAATGTTGCCCAGGAAGAACACTAAATTGAACAATATTGGTAATGTGATCAACTGTGGGGCAGGTCCTCGCTTCATGCTGAGGCAAATGGAAAGAAAACAATATCATAAATGTTTGCATAACTAAAATAATCTGATATGTTGCACTCACATGACTTTCTCTACTCTTGTACTAACCATTCTTACAAACTCTTATTCCTATATCTTTTTTGTGTAAGTTGAGATAAACATTTGTAGAAATTATCATACTGCTTATTTCCTTGTAGGTACAAGGGGAGTATGGGAATACAGTAGGCTTTGTGCGATAGTCAAATGTTTCAAAGCTTTGAGCTTCCGTTCTCTTTGCACGTTTAACATATAAAAAATGAACAACGATGTTCCATTTCATCAAAGCATTGTTTTCCGGAACTGACCCAAATAACAAGGAATACCTCCAAAACGGTTCACTCTAAAAAAAATTTATTTTGACATAAATTGTGTGTTTTAGTCAGATCTACATTTTTTGTATAGTAGAATTTGGTCTATCTCTAACGGTTTACGAATTATGCAAAAGTCGTCCAGAGTAAATACGACTACAGGGGCTATAGCCAGAAAATTCAAGATACACATTTAATTTGTCATCAAAATATCTCAGACATGTGACACTTTACTCAAAATCGTTAGAGCCATTTTCAAGAAAATCAAAATTTTCGAAAAATGTTCCATGTAAAGGATAGTTTAGGGTGGAGTTATTTTCTTCAAAATCTTCGTGTCGCATCCTTGAAAGACATTAAACTTAAATACCAACTTTGGCTTTTAACGGACTTTTCGTTTTTGAGTTATGCTGTCCACAGACTCACAGACAGGACTAGTACCACGCAGGCGGAACGAACCCACCACTGCACGTGTTGTGTCCTGGCTCTGGTCATAAATAACGATTTTATTCAGGGAACCTCGAAACATTATTTCTGTTGAATTCTTGACAGCGACTTTTTCGTAGCATTACAATATTTCCTCTACGTAAGTGCTAGGTGCGAGTTCAATATCTGGAACATTTTCCTTTACAATGTGGGAACGCATCTCTTTGAGGGAAAAGCCTAAAAGATAAAATCTTTTCTGTTATTATTTTAGTTCGACAAATGCATTCAGTCACGCTCACAATTTTATATATTGTTGCGTTATCATCGACCCTCGCACGGCAGCTCAAAGCAGTTTGCGACATTTCTCGTTTCGCTTCTTCGCGTTTCTTCTTTTCTCTGTACAGAGAGACTTAACCAAGCACGAAAAGACATTTGTATGGTACATTGTTGCCAACTCTATGTGACTTCTTCATTTTATAGTGTTCCGCCATAGTTTCCTGCGCAGATGAAGATAACACCTCAAAGACACTACTTGAAATGTCAGAGGAGCGTATTTTGTTTCGCGATAGGACTCTAGGACGTTTTTGTCGCAGGCTTAGCATTGATATTACATTAAAAGTGCGTGCTAATTGAGAAAAAGTAATAAACATGTAATTAAACAATATACATTGTGCAAATTGTGCTAGAGAAATGATAACCATTGGAACATTATACAAAAAAAGTTTACTAACCATGATGGGAGATAAATAAGCAGTTTTCCTGCATAATGCAGCACAACCACCTGTGGATATGGCTCCTTGCGCTTAATTAGCACCTAATGATCATAACAAATCACTTGAGCAAAGCAACCGTGTGTTTTTAAGATACTTATGCTATCTTCCCGTTACAGAGCATGCGCAATGGCGAGTTCTAACCCGCAGAAGCAAAATTTGCGGTAGTAGCGATGTTTTGATTTTTCTTTCTTTCAGTGACGTGTTAGTTAATTCACACTGTTGTATAATTTTTACTTTCTCTACTGGTAAGAGCAGTATTGTATTGCACCCAAAATTTGATGTCGAGATTTCATCGGAAATACCTGTTTTGAGCATAACTCAAGAATGAAAAGTCGGTTAAAAACCAAAGTTGGTATTTAAGTTCAATGTCTTTCAAGGATGCGACACCAAGATTTCGAAGAAAATAGCCTCACCCTAAACTACCTTTTACATGAAAATTTTTTCGAAAATTTTGATTTTCTTGAAAATGGCTGTAACGATTTTGATTAAAATGTCATATGTTTGAGATATTTTTATGACAAATGAAATGTATATTTTGAATTTTCTGGCTATAGCCCCTATAGTCCTGTTTAGTCTGGATGAGTTTTGAATAACTAGTAAACCATAAGGGATAGACAAAATCTTACTGTACAAAAAATGTAGATCCTGCTAAAATACACAATTTATGTCTCAATAAATTTTTTTGTAGAGTGAGCCATTTCGGAGATATTCCTTGTTATGTGTGTCAGCTTCGGAAAGCAAAACTTTGATGAAATGGAATTTGTAAGAATGTTTACGACAAGAGTAGGACACATTTGTATGACGTATACGAGGATATAAAATTAGAAGTGGATGAGAAACTACTACCGGCTTGTATATAGTAGAATAGTAGTTAAGATGAAAGTGGTGCTCTTCAACTCAAATATGTACGCAATTCTGGGCAAAGAGGATGACTGAAGTTGGAACATTTCCTTCCCACTGTGTAAATAAAGAATATGACGAAGGAGGGAGGAGCGTGCACGAAGAAAAGAGGGAATAAAATAACTGAATCCATTTGCATGAATTTCCTTCCACTAAGCAGTCAACCACAACGACTATATCTTATAATCCTAACAAAAAACTCTAGAGATCGACTTTTATCCAAATTAACTTCGCAAAGCTTCAGCGCTTCTTAGAAGACTTCAAGGAATACTTTAAGCAGCTCTTTCAGAGGTGAAGTAACTCGACAAATCTTATGTCTCCCATTTTACGAGGGCCCATTAATTGTTTTTACTGTGCAAGGATATTTCAGGTGTTCAGAGAGCAAGAAAATATTCCGTTTTGCGGAACCGCAAGGAGGAGCTGATATATCTAAAGCGATAATACAACGATCAAAAGGTGATAATCATAAGGAATGCCACGAGTGATTGTCAATTTGTCTAGAGACCATCACAAGTTCCATTAATTAAGACTTTCACGAATTCGAGGATGATATAGCCTACGAATTTTTTAAGATATTGTCAGTATCAAATTTAGTTCAACACTAAATTTGTCAAACTGATTCCAAACATATTTTCTGTTGTGTTCTGAGGTTTCCTTCTTTGAATTATTTCATCAATTTCAGCGTTAGATGCTTCACCGAAGCGAGAGTCAGTCATATTTGATATTTGAATAGCGGCTCTTTAGCATCAAATTACGTCAGCTGTTGCGCATCTGAACCACTCTGGAGGTTAAAATGAAATACGACAATTTTTCGCGAATGAAGGCTGTCATTGGTTGAAATTTTAAAAAAGATGTACATATTTAATAGATTTCAACCAAGTAACATGAGTTGAATAGTCCTCGAAAATGACAGCGTCATTAAAAAAATATCCACTAGAGTTAGACTACAGAGAAAGGCTGGGTATTATCATCATACGGTCATTAAAGGCTCATTAATGATTTAGGGCGTGAATTGGAAAAATTAATGACATTGTAATGTGGAGCAATGTCATCAAAATTAATAGCCGAATGGCATTTTATTAGTTAATTGCTGTAACAATTTTGTTATATGATTATGAAAATATTACAGCAGATCAAATACGAAAGTTCAATTTTCGAAATCAGATTTTTTAAATAATTAAATGGACTGACTTCGTTGGGAATGCAACCTGTTTGGTGAAGCTTTTAGTATGAACAATTCGATGCGTGGTAGTGGAATTTGGAGACTGAGAGACTGATGACTTCGCTGTGCTTGGTAGTGAGTGTGTCGGTTGTAGTTTTGCATAAAAATCGTCAGAGGAAGTTCGGGTGATACCGGACAAGGGTACCTAGTTCCTAACCTTGCGAATAGATGGCAGAAGCGAATGGGCAACTAACAGTGTCACAAGAGACAGTTGACAGTCAGCATTTCCGGTGACAGGTAGCGCCATTTTGTTCTTCCTTCATATTTCAGAGACACGGAGAAAAGTTTTACTCAGAATACAGTCAACTTTTATTTTATGCATTTGTTTTGAAAATTAACGTCAATCCTTCTTATGCATTAAGGCGCGTTCGGCTGGCATCATTAGCAAGATATGTTTCATAGCTTTTCTAATATTTTTTCGATTTATTTTAGGTGAAATGAGCAAATGCGTGAGAAAAAGCTAGTGGTTTGTTGCAGATTATAATGTTATGGGAAAACTGGTGGCTTTAACAGGAGAAAAATTAGTCACTCGAAGACAGTCACTAAAAGGATTATCACAACAGGTGCGTGTGTCCAAATCTTCTGCACAAAGCTTCTTAAATTGAAACCTTATAAAATTCAGGTTGTGCACAAGCAACGGACTGGAAAGAATTAATTTACACTTGGTGTACTACTTAAAGATCTCATATGAGTTTCTCTACTCTTGTACAAAACTATTTTTACAATTATTCTTCTATCTACTTCCTAATTTTCTTGTAGGTACAAGGGGGATATGTGAATACAGTAGGCTTTGAGCGATAGTCAAATCTTTTAAAGCTTTGAGATCCCGTTCTCTTTACACACTTAACAACAATTTTCCATTTCGTCGAAACATCCAGAAGGTTCTAGCTCTTAGACAAAAGCGCTTATTATGTTTATGCTGGGCGAGAGCGCGACTTACCTTGTTTATGTTTCGACTACCCGGCGCCGACCTTTCTATAAGCTTACGCTGAAGCTACTGTGTCGTCATATTGATTTATGTTTTAGTTGCATAATTAACTGAATTATATGGTACCTTTTAGGAAGGAAATTGTAAATTAATATTCTGAAAGTAAAATCTGTTAACAAGTGGTAATGAAACAGGCAAATGAAATAAATGTCACTTGAGAGCAATAACTCAGCTGACCACACAGGTAATTCTGCAGTTACAGAGGTAATTTACCACAAGTCCACAATAATCCAAAGTGCAATAAATGTCTCGTACTGGCACATCGGGCCGTTTATATAATTCACTGCTTTCTGGGACCCTAATGTTAAAATCCCTCACCAATTACAATAAATAGTAGAAAAATTAAATGCAGTATTAATGGAATATCTGTGTAAGAGATAGGAAGTGATAAAACCAAAACGATAATAATACAATCAAGAGGTGATAATCCGGCATTAGAAGAATAGTGGTTTAAAACACTGCTTGAACCGTTCTGTCACAGCCTCCTGCATTAGTCACCTCCCCTCCCCCCCCCCCCAAAAAAAAAAAACGATTCCTTCAGGTAATAAGGGTTTTTCTGCTGTAGATATAAAGAACGTGTTTACTTCGATTTCTTTTTTTTCGGAGGTATCTGAGACATGGATTTGTATTTTTAGATATATGTTTTGAGGCCCCCTGAATGACAGGAAAACATTTTTAGAAGTTCCGCGCACGCGCGCGCGTGTATGTGTGTGTGTGTGTGTGTGTGTGTGTGTGTGTGTGTGTGTGTGTGTGTGTGTGTGTGTGTGTGTGTGTGTGTGTGTGTGTGTGTGAAGAGCATAACTCACATGACTTTCTCTACTCTTCTACTAACCATTCTTACAAACTCTTATTCCTATATCTTCATGTTAGTTGAGATAAACAATTGCAGAAATTATCTTATTGTTTAGCTCCTTGTAGGTACAAGGGGAATATTAGAATACAGTAGGCTTTGTGCGATAGTCAAACCCGGCCCAGGCCGATGGTTTTTAAGTGTGCTTAAAAACGACAGCTCCATGTCAGTAGATTTACTGGCATGTAAAAGAACTCCTGCGGGACGAAATTCCGGCACACCGGCGACGCTGATGTGATCCTGGCAATTGACAGCGTCGTTAAACAACAAAATAATTTAATTTAATTTATTTGCGATAGTCAAATATTTTAAAGCTTTGAGATTCCGTTCTCTTTGTACACTTAGCATATAAAAAATGAACAACGATGTTCCATTTGACCAAAGCTTAAGTTCTCCAAAACTCGCACAAATAACAAGGAATATCGCCGAAATGGTTCACTGTACCCAAAGATTTATTGGGACATAAATTGTGTTTTAGCAAGATTTGCATTTTTTGTAGAGTAAGCTTTGGTCTATCTCTTACGGTTTACAAGTTATGGAAAAGTCATCCAGAGTAAATTCCTGCATTTATGAACTGGCTTTTGGACAACACCGTTGCTACTGTGATGGCAACCGCCGGCTGTGAACAAAGACCGATTCTAGGATTCTGGAGAAACTTTCGAATACCGGCTTCTTCACGAGAAAAGTTGTATTTTCCAGAGGATTCGCTGTTAATTCGCCTGGCCTATATAAGCGAGTCGGGATGATGAAAGAAGCACGTTTTATATCAGTCATTTAAGGTTTGAGAAAGATAGTTAATTTTAGTTTCTAAGTACTGAAGCACTTTCCTAGTTTTATGCTGGAAAAGTGTTTGGTGAGTGCATCGTCGAAGCCAGCTGCTTATAACACAGAGTAGAAAAACACTGAAGTGTGTGTCAATGTTACGATAGGACAGAACAGCTGTCAGTTACAAGGTCAGAATGAATTGTAGATTGTGTTAACGATAAAACAGAAAAGTGCATTTTTGTGATTTAGTTTTAGAAGAGAAATAAAGTGATATTAAAAGCACCTGGACTTATTTGCCAGTATATTTGTAATCCTCCAATATGAAAGTTAATATTTTCTTCATTCAGGCAAGGCGCTAAATAAATGCTTATATTACGTTTGTGTCGGTTTAGATGGGCCGGTTCTCTGAAACTCGTACAAATTTATTTTCCGTTTTGGCCAGTGCTTCTAGCCGACCGCAGTCGGCCCTGTCAATCAATGATCTTATGGTTCAACAGATCACCAAGCGAGGCGTGAAATGATACTGAGAAAGGGTCAATTAGGGCCTCTACATTGCTTTTTCCCCGCTATGCACGGGCTTTGTGGATCAATTCTGTGACCTCCAAACGGAGGTGTGTTTATAACATGGGCACCTCTATTGGGTTTTAGAAAAAGGTGTGTGTGTGCGCGTGCGTGCGTGCCTGCGTGTGTGTGTGTGTGTGCATGCGTGCGTACGAACGTGCGTGTGTGTGTATGTCTGTCTGACGAAGTGTAGTTAACCGAGGACTGCGGCAGGAAGATTTCCAAGAGACTCTTCCATTCAAAACTACCCTTAAATGAAAAATGTTTATAAAATTTTGAATTTCTCAAAACTAGCTCTTAATTATTTTGATTGAGATGCCATATGTTTAACATATTTACATGACAAATAACATTTAAATATTGACATTTCTGCCACTACCCTCTAAAGTCTGATTTCCGTGTCTAGGGTAGTCATTCAGAATAAAATAGTTAAAGTGTAGGCGGAATTTCATTGAAAATCTTTGTATCTGATCTTTAGAGGACGCTGAATTTAAATATGAAGTTTGTTAACTCACCGAGGGTTTCTAACAGTTTTTGTTTCATAAGCTAATAGAATATTTACAGGGATTTACAAACCCTGTATTATATTTTAATGAAAACGTGTTCAATTTTTAAAGCTGTAGGTTGTAGGCTGTATTTATAATTAATGTTTAGGGTGGTCACGAGGGGTGTGTGATGTCCCTCCCCCCCTTCTGGATCCGCCCTTAATTCCACGGTTCAACAGAGCTGAACTTAACTTTTAAAAATTAATCATTCCAGAATTAATTAAATAAAAACACTAGAGATTTCTACACAAATATTTTTGTTCTAATTGTGAGGTTTAAAGTAACGTTAACGTAATCTCAAAAACTGTATTTTCACTGAAACGTTGACATGGAATTTTTAGTTGCAATGGAACACCTCCCCTATCTACTATGTAGGCGGTGTCATTAAGGGGAAACAGGGTGGTTAATTTTCTCCGTTTGAGAACAAGAATGCTGGGGGAATTCCCGGTTGGAATTTGTAACGCGATATATTTACGCCCGACACTGTCATTGTTAAACTGTGAAACTCAAAGGGGTGCAAACGTACCACATTATGCAATGTCAGTCACCTTTACCTTGCGCGGCCACAGAAAAAGAGGAGAATGACTCGCGGTGTCACTTTTTGGCACCTCTGTACTATGTAAATATTTTTATTGGTGGGACTTCAAAACGTGTATTTCCACTGAAATCTCGGTATAGAATGTTTAAATGTAGCATACAAGCGAAAGACTTTTTCTCCCTCCCCCCTCCCTCCCACCCCCCTCCCTCCCACCTCCCTCCCGCCCCTCTCAGTGTTTGTCTACCTCTGTAATGCTTCTTAACGAAATCTATTGGAAGGTAAAGAGCAAACGAGTACTGTCGAAACTTTCCAGCTATTCATAGAAAATTATTGAAAAATCCATATCAGACTGGTTTATTAGAAAACTTTGATTGTGATTTCCTTACGGGAGCTCTGTGCAGTATTTTAAACTTTCAAAGTAGTTATTAGTTTTCTTGCCTTCAGAAGATATAATGCTAAAACTGGGATTTTTGGTCGATTTACCTTTGTAGACGCAAATGCTGATAAAAAAATCTGACGCCCACTAAGGTCACTATTTAAAAAAGCTTCAATTTCTTTTATAGCTGAGGCATTAGTACCCATATTTTACTCTAGTTAAGCATGCGTGTTTGAAGAAAATTGCTCCACCGAATCTATCCTTGACATACAAAATTTTTCGAAAAGTTTAATATTCTTAAAAATGGCTCTACCGATTTTCATTAAAACGTCAAATGTTTAAGATATTTTTATGGAAGTATATCTTGAATTTTCTGGCTATAGCCCCTGTAGTCGTATTTACTCTGGATGACTTTTGCATAAGTGGTGAAGTATAAGAGATAGACCAAGTCTTAGCATACAAAAATGTAGTTCTCGTTAAAACGCACAAGTTAAGCACAAATGAGGTTTTTCTTGTTGACTATCGCACAAAGTCTATTGCATTACTATTTTCCCCTTGTACCTACAAGGAAATACGCAATAATTTGTACAAACGCTTATCTCAACTAACACGAAGAAGATGTAGGAATAAGAGTTTGTAAGAATGGTTAGTACAAGAGTAGAGAAAGTCATGTGAGTGCAACACAACATGTTGGTGTTTTTAAAGCCTGTTTTTCTACTCCTCTTTTCCTGCCATTTAATGTGCAGAGTAAATCCAGGGAAGTCAGAATACTCGTCCAGGATGAACGGCGACCGACCAACGTGTCTTGGTGTTTGAATGGAGAAAGGAAATCAATAATTTAACACACGAACGTCCAGCTTCTCTCACGTCACTCTCACTCTCTCACTCTCTCGCTCGCTCGCTCAAGAGCTACACTTGTACTTGTTTTGGAATGATCCTTGCTGCCATCTCTATTCTGCCCTACATAAAAATGATTTTTGTTACATTTTTTACCGTGTTACGTGGAGAGTGTGGTTGAATTGCTAATTCTACAATTTCTGTAGCTCAAAGGGTGAAACTACCCTTGTGGGGAACATTCATTTCGTACTGTTTGCATTCTGTTTTCAATACTCTTCCAAGTTTCGAATACATTTATTATCTGGGCCTGTTTTAGCTTGCATTTCTTTTATTTTGCACCGCAAAACCTTTTTTTCCCTTATTTATTTGCTCTGCCATATACATAGGGGTAGAAAAGGTATTGCATTCCGACCAGAAATTTGATTACAAAATATCACTGGAAATGTCCCTTTTGAAGTCCCCAGAATCCGAAAAAAATCTTCTTGGGAAGCAGTTCCTGTGTGTGTGTGTCCTTGTGTGTGTGTGTGTGTGTGTGTGTGTGTGTGTGTGTGTGTGTGTGTGTGTCAACATAACTGAAAAAAGAAAGTCGGTTAAATAACAAAGTTAGTATTTAAGTTTAATGTCTTTGCAAGATAGGCGCATAAACTTCATTCTCCCAGTTACATGGAATACGACTTGGTGCATGTGGTTTCCTTTGGCAAAGGAGCGGTATGGACTTCTGAGGTGGTTGAGCCAGTTAAGTCTGGTTAGAGACGTCGCCTATGTGCAAGGAGGCTTCGATGAATGGCGGTGAAAGCTGAGGACACCGTTGTACACTGTCGACCAGGGCGTGGCTACTCCAGGCTGGAAGTTCTCCGTACATCCTATATCTTCTAGTGCCGACATCGGGATGAGTATCAGTTTTGTTAATAATACTTTGTAGGAGTGGGAAAACTCCAGAGGGACAGTTAACAAAGGGGGATTGCTCTGTACGAGGCCCCTTATCAGTAAACCGGAGAGCAACTCGGTAGTTTAGTTAGTGGATATTGTCACAGACTGTACGCAAGATTTCCAGCTAGTATTTTCTCTGTAATTAACTGATTCCAAATATAGGAAAGGTTCTTGTTTTCTTTTTAGAATTTTCGTGTTAATATTTAATAGCGTTCATTATCAAGTTGGTGGTTTCATTTTAATATTTTTAAGTTACTACGTAACGGAGTCCATTGTTAAAATTATTGTTTTTTAACTAATTGCTTGTTAATATTTAACACCTTTCACTATAATAAATGTTATGCTATGCTGTAGTGTGTTGTGTTACTTGGTAGTACCCTGTAACGATCCTGCGGAATACGCTAGTAAGGAAAGGGAAAGGTAGTAGGTGTAAGCAAAACGCAAAAGGAGCGTAACACTGGTAGCAGAGCCATTTTGTCCTACATACACGTTTTAGTGTCGGTGGGAACATTTAACAGGATACTACAAAGTACACAAAATAGTGTTTCAGGTCAATTATATTGTCAGTGTCATAATGGAAATTGTATTTCAGCCCGAATTCCTCCATCGTACGGAGTTGGAAAGAGAACTGAAAATAAGACAGATAAAATATGATTCAAAAAGTACAGTAGTTGAATTGGCCAGAAGTTTACGAGAAGCATTAAGCCAACCAAGCCCAATTAATCTCGGAGCGAGTTTTGATCCGGTACAGGAAATCGGACTTTGTGAGGCGAATGTTAATTTATTTGATGAAATGTTAAAAGAACTTAGGTTATCGGAAATCACACCGAGTCAGAAACGAAGAATAGTTGGAAGGTTAAAGTATTGGAGTTTTAGGATAAAGGAAAATGCACGATTGTTAGAAGGAGAAAATAATGAACAGCTTCATAAGTTGGGGAGGCGCTTGTCGTCATTAGCAACACAATTAGATGCCACCGGAATTGAAAATAAAGGAGCAACTGGTTCAGGAAATACTGAGAATATCAATCCAGAGCTACTTCAAGTTAAATTCGCGAAACTTGTTGTTCCGAATCCATGGCAAGCGTTCTTAGCGTCATTAAAAATATTTGAGGTAAAATCACCAGACGACATATTGGATTTTCTCATTTGTTTGGTGAAAGCTAAAATGCAAGCTGAAGCTTTCCGAACACCACAAGTGACTGTGTTACAGATGTTACAACCTTTTGTAGGGTTGAATTTACAGTCGGTGTTGTTACAAATAATTGCAGAAGAGGGCTCGTTAGATAGTTTTCATAGTAAGGTGTTACATATGTTTCTGTCATCAGCACAAATTCATGAGCTCCTATATCGACATTTTTTTAGGCTACAACGGACTTCGGAAAGTATTTTAGATTATATTAATCAGCAGAAGTTGGTAGCCTTGGCACTAAAAGTAGTACTTTCAGAAGAAGAGATTGTGAGTAATATATTACAGAATACAGTTCATATCGAACTCCGGTCATTATTTTTGAGTAAATCAAAGCCCACGACCTTTAAAGAGTTGGAGGAGGTAGCTTTGAAATGTACACAATTGCCAAGTTTAAATACGTGCGGGTCTCAGATTCAAATGGGGCAGCCACTATCGAATACCGAACTAACGAAACAAGAGAGTAAACAAGTGTTCGTGTGTTATTACTGTAATAAGCCAGGTCATATGGTAAAAGATTGTGACGTTAAACGGCTTAAGGGAGAGCAGATATTTCAAAACTCGTCTTTCGGGAGGAATTCCTGACAATTAAGGGACAGGCTGGTTCACGGAATAAATGCAATACAGGGTTTAGTGCATAAAGAATTGCCTTTTATGAAGATAGAGGTAAATAGGATTCCCTCATTCGCGTTGATTGACACGGGTAGTGTGGTAACATTAGTTAATGCACAGTATATTAAGGATAAGCGTAGAGATCTAATGGTTGAGGAAACACAATTCATTACGGTAGATAGCAGCCCGTTGAAGATTATTGGATCCTTAGTAATTCCATTGAAAATTGGGGAGTTTCGTTGGAACTATAAAGTTTATGTCATAGAGGAATTATTTGTACCACTGATCTTAGGAGCGGATTTTGTTAGACATACACAAATGGTAGTGGATTTAGCGAGAGCAAAAGCTTATTTCGGTTTTCAGCCAAGTACTTATATTCCATTACAAACTTGGTTAAAACAGAGTCCAGGGGGTACAGTTATTTCTAATGTGGAAGAAGAACGGTTAAACAGGGAAATTGATCTGGGATATTTATCATCGCAACAACAGAGTAAATTACAACCACTTTTGGATGAGTTTACCGATGTATTAACGAAACGCCTGGGACGAACGAACCTTATGCAATATGAAATTCAGTTACAAGATCAAACACCGGTACGATTATCGCCTTATCGGCTACCCCCAAATCGGCTAAATTTATTAAGAAAGAAAGTAAACGAAATGTTAGAAACTGGAGTGATAGTACACTCCCAGTCAAATTATTCAAGTCCGGTGTTCGTAGTACCAAAGGCAAATAATGACGTGCGGTTAGTAGTAGATTATAGACAGTTGAACCAGAAACTGCGGATTGATTCAACCCCATTACCCCATATTCATTACTCATTTCATTGGTTTGCAGGAGCAAGATATTTTACAACTTTGGATTTAAACAGTGCGTATTACCAGATCCCTTTACATGAGAATTCTCGACGGTATACAGCTTTCACCACAGATTATAATTTGTTTGAATTTACTTCACTACCTTTCGGTTTGGCGGTTGGAGCTCAGGTCTTAACACAGTTACTAGATAAGATCTTTGGGGATATTAAATTTACTTATCTTTATCATTACTTAGATGATCTTTGTATTTATTCGAGTACTTTTGAGGAACATCTTTGCCATATAAGAGAGGTGTTTACGAGATTACGTAACGCTGGATTAACAGTTAATCCGCAAAAAGTGAAGTTCGCTACTTCAGAATTGAGATTCTTGGGGCATATTATCTCGTCACAGGGAGTACGAGTAGATCCTGACAGAGTACTTAAGATTCGCGAATATCCGCGACCACGGTCGGTTAAGCATATAGCAAGATTTTTGGGAATGGTTAATTATTTTTCGAAGTTTATCCCCGTTTATGCAGATTTGGCTGAACCATTAAATAGATTACGTAAGAAAGGAGTAAAGTTTCATTGGGATATAGAGCAAGAAAAGGCGTTTATTAAATTAAAGGAATGTTTAATGTCACCTCCAATATTGGCAGTACCGGACTTCTCAAAAAAATTTGTGCTTCAAACGGATGCCTCGTCGGGAGCGATTTCGGCGGTATTGCTATTAGAATCTGCCGAGGGGAGGAAAGCAGTGGCTTATGCATCACGAAGATTATCAGCGACCGAGAGAAAATATTCAATTTACGAATTGGAGGCCCTAGCGGTGTTATATGGCTTGGAGAAATATCGATTTTACCTGGAACATACCGAATTTCAATTAGAAACAGACAATCAGGCGATATCATGGGTCTTAGCGAAACCGAGGAAAGCAGGGAAAATTGCCAGATGGGCATTAAAATTATCTAGCTTTAAGTTCACAGTAAAACATGTCAGAAGTTCGAGTAATTCAATAGCGGATGCTCTGTCAAGGATGTATGATACGCCAGTGGATAATTGTGAACAAGTTTCAGGAAAAGTATGTACAATATTATCAAATCTTCCCTCGTTGTTTGAAGATATCCGGACCTATCAACGTAACGATAGTGAATTGGGGCCCCTATTGCAACAGGTTGAGGGGGGGGAAGGAGTACCAAAATATGTCGTACAGGATGGAGTATTGTGTTGTAAAAATAGAACGCAGGACGCAAAGATTCTGGTACCAAAGAGCTTAGTGCCAGAGCTGTTTACCTATTTTCACGAAGCGCCTAGTGGGGGGCACTTAGGGGGGTTTAAAACCAGAGCTAGGATCAAACAGTATTTCAGATGGAAAGGAATGGATAAAGAGATAACCCAGAGAGTAGCTCAGTGTCGTAGGTGTAAACAGAGCAAGCCTGTAAAGAGTAAGCAAGTGGGGTATTTGGCCTCCAAGGTAGCTGAACGGCCAATGGAGAGATTGTTTGTCGATTACATCGGACCATTTCCGAGGAGCAAGATGGGAAATAAACATGCGCTGGTGATAGTTGATGCGTTTACAAAATATGTTTGGATACGAGCAGTTCGTGAAGCGAACACCCATAATGTGATTAAGGAATTGCAAGGCATAATTGCTGTCTTCGGAGTACCGGAGGAAGTCGTTTCGGATAATGCCACGTGTTTTAAGTCAAGGGCGTTTAAATCGTTTTGTTGGGGAAGTGGCATTCGTAACGTATTCATGGTACCCTACTATCCTAAGGCGTCACAAAGTGAAAGGGTTAATAGAAACCTGAAGAATGCGTTGATTGCCTATCACTCAGATGATCACACCAAGTGGGACCAGAACTTGTACTGGTTGCAATTTGCATTTAATGCGGCTAGGCACGAGAGTCATGGCGAGAGCCCGTTCAGGTTAATGTTTAAATTCCAGCCTAACTGTCCTCTATCTAATTTATGGGGGATTAAGGACATTTTGCCGGATAAAGTAAGCGAGTCCGAGATTCGGGAGACCTGGAAACGGGTCAGACGTAATTTATTGAAGGCTAGAGATAAAGTGGCTAAGTACTATAATGCGGGACGACAAGCTCCTCACTTTCAGGTTGGCGATATAGTGTACGTACAGAATCATCCCCAGAGTAAGGCAAGTAATAAGTACACGGCTAAACTCGCCCCGAGATATAAGGGCCCATGGCTTATAGAAGAATTCACATCTCCAGTCTCAGTGCGATTGACGGAGAGCGGGACTGGAAAATCAAGCTTTGCGCATGTGTCTCAATTGAAGAAATAATAGGAATAGGAATTGTAAACTGAGATGTTCTCCGGGGTAGGATGAAGGGTTCACCTCTTCAAGGCTATTGTTTCACAATAGATTAAAGGGGGGGAGTGTAACGGATTAATTAGTGGGGGGCACGAACAGCAGTTGGAAGAGCCAAAAAGAGAGGGTGGTCGGCAAGAGATGGAACAGCTTGAGATGACGCCAGAGAAAAAAGCCTGTGGTCTAGAGGTTTCTACTGCGTAGTTAGTGTGCGTTTTTTTGGAGTCTACCGTGAGATGTGACCAGGAGTTCGTCCGCCATCAACAAGGGGAAGTAGAACCCGGGCACCAGTGCAAGTCGGCACCCACTGGTCGTGGGGAATGCAAGATAGGCGCATAAACTTCATTCTCCCAGTTACATGGAATACGACTTGGTGCATGTGGTTTCCTTTGGCAAAGGAGCGGTATGGACTTCTGAGGTGGTTGAGCCAGTTAAGTCTGGTTAGAGACGTCGCCTATGTGCAAGGAGGCTTCGATGAATGGCGGTGAAAGCTGAGGACACCGTTGTACACTGTCGACCAGGGCGTGGCTACTCCAGGCTGGAAGTTCTCCGTACATCCTATATCTTCTAGTGCCGACATCGGGATGAGTATCAGTTTTGTTAATAATACTTTGTAGGAGTGGGAAAACTCCAGAGGGACAGTTAACAAAGGGGGATTGCTCTGTACGAGGCCCCTTATCAGTAAACCGGAGAGCAACTCGGTAGTTTAGTTAGTGGATATTGTCACAGACTGTACGCAAGATTTCCAGCTAGTATTTTCTCTGTAATTAACTGATTCCAAATATAGGAAAGGTTCTTGTTTTCTTTTTAGAATTTTCGTGTTAATATTTAATAGCGTTCATTATCAAGTTGGTGGTTTCATTTTAATATTTTTAAGTTACTACGATGCGACACGAAGATTTTGAAGAAAATTGCACACGGTGTTGGCAAAACTTGCAAATCATATTACTAAGCTGGAATTATCTTATGTATTAAATATTCAAGGCGTGAATAGTTTTGTTCTATATTGCTGGATGATTTTTATCCCTCGGCTGTTAGAAATTATGTCAATGTGCTGGATTATCCATCCATCTTTGGTATTGGAGCCCATTGCTAGTCTACCTGCTTTCATTATGTGTGGATAGATGGCACTGCATTCGCTATTACCATATATTTTTTTATTTATACCATTACTTTATAGTTAAGGTGGAACTTAGGGTCGTGGTATTAAATATCCAAACCGATATATACTTCGGCGTCTGAGGGAAACCACGAAAAAACTCCAGTCTTATTGGTCGGACTTTGGTCGGGATTTGAACACGGGATTTCCAGAATATGTGACACAGACTGTATTGCCACTACCATCCCGCTAGGAGCTAATGTTATTCTAACTCTTTCTGTTATTATGGAATATATAAACATTCCACAAACAGTTAACTTCACAAAAATGTATTTTAAATAAATTAATGCCTTAAGGACATCTACATTTTATGTGGTATAGTTTATCTTTTACGGTTTACCAGAGATACAGAATTTCTTTCATATAACCATCTTTTCCAAGTTTCATCTCAAAGATAGAATCATGTCGTAAGTTTTGTTGTGGCCACACACAAACTAGGTCAAGTTCTCTCCCCCCCCCCCCCCCCCAAGCTTAAAGTTGCCCTATTGTCCGTTTCCGGAACCGTAAAAAAATATAGCAGTAGGTAACTATAAAATTTTATAGTACCCAAGTGAAGGGAAGCGAAATCTACGTGGTGAAAAATGACATGCGAGTTTGCAGGTTGTCCAACGAACCGCCGCGCCGCCTGGAGAGTATCCAGGCAACCAGCGCACTCTTTTGTTCCTTTTAATTCCATCGACTCTTTCGGCTAGATGAGATTCTCTAGAAAAGTGGAAAAAGGGACTGTTTTTTGCTGTGTTTAGTGAAATGTTCTAAACTTTATTTATACAAATAGTTTTACAACTGGTTTTGAGAGAACCGGGTTCAATTTCCGATACCTGCGGGGTATTTTCCTCGCTGGCAGAGCTGGTCCGGGGTACACTCAGCCTTGTTAAGTCCCTGATCAGAGCAGCCGAGGGATATGCCTTGGGCCGGAAATATGGGATTTAAAATCGATAAATATTAAGACAATATTAGATGAAATTGACCAAATATAAGATAAGATAATTTGTACAAATGTTTATCTCAACTAACACGAAGAAGATATAGGAATAAGGGTTTGTAAGAATGGTTAGTACAAGAGTAGAGAAAGTCATGTGAGTGCAACATATTAGTATATGACATCTTTAGAGCATAAAATGAAAATTAAGGGACAGGAAATCGTAGGGTAGATCCCTTATCCAGTGGCATTTGTTCCAATTGGAAATAAAGCTGTAGAAGATAGTGGCAGGGAAAAAAGTGGCTGGTATTTTAGATAAAAACGCCTCATTAGCTGGACGGACCGCTTGCTCGTGCCTTATCTCCTTCAAGAGAGGCTTTCCTTTTCCCTTTCCGGATCTCTCTCCTCCGTTCTAGTTTTGCACACGAAAAGCTCCTTGAAGCAGGCGAAATCAAGCAGAAGTAAGAAGAACCTCCAAGCCTTATCCTTCCTTCCTGTCGTAAGACAGTTCGGGCGGGCGGGCCTATTATATTCCAACAAGGTTTGTGAACATGAATGGATTCAGAATGAGGTTTTCATTTCTTTCATTACATCATCATTCTCTTAAAAAAAAAAACAGATATTTTTGCAGTTAGTTGAAAATTATTTAAAACATATAGCATGTTTTACTTTCTCTACTGGTAAGTAGGTAAGTGTGTGTGTTGGTGTGTTGGTGTGTGTGTGTTGGTGAGTGTGTGACTGTGTGTGTTGGTGTGTGTGTCTGTGTGTGTCTGTTGGTGTGTGTGTGGTGTGTTGGTGTGTGTGTGTCTGTGTGTGTGGTGTGTTGGTGTGTGTGTGGTGTGTGTGTCTGTTGGTGTGTGTGTGTGTTGGTGTGTGTGTCTGTGTGTGTCTGTTGGTGTGTGTGTGTGGTGTGTTGGTGTGTGTGTCTGTGTGTGAGTCTGTTGGTGTGTGTTGGTGTGTGTGTGTCTGTGTGTGTGGGTGTGTGTGTCTGTTGGTGTGTGTGTGTGGTGTGTGTGTCTGTGTGTGCGTTGGTGTGTGTCTGTTGGTGTGTGTTGGTGAGTGTGTGTCTGTGTGTGTTGGTGTGTGCGTGTTGGTGTGTGTGTTGGTGAGTGTGTCTGTGTGTGTCTGTGTGTGTCTGTGTGTATGGTGTGTGTTGGTGTGTGTGTAGTGTGTGTTGGTGTGTGTCTGTTGGTGTGTGTGTGTTGGTGTGTGTTGGTGTGTGTGTGTCTGTGTGTGTTGGTGTGTATGTTGGTGTGTGTGTTGGTGTGTGTTGGTGTGTGTGTTGGTGTGTGTTGGTGTGTGTGTTGGTGAGTGTGTGTCTGTGTGTGTGGTTGTGTGTGGTGTGTGTTGGTGTGTGTTGGTGTGTGTGTTGGTGTGTGTGTCTGTGTGTTGTGTGTGTCTGTGTGTGTTGGTGTGTGTGTCTGTTGGTGTGTGCGTGTTGGTGTGTGTTGGCGAGTGTGTGTCTGTGTGTGTGGGTGTGTGTCTGTTGGTATGTGTGTGGTGTGTGTTAGTGTGTGTGTGTTGGTGTGTGTGGGTGTGTGTTGGTGTGTGTGTCTGTATGTGTGTGTCTGTGTGTGTGTTGGTGTGTGTGTGTGGGTGTGTGTTGGTGTGTGTGTGTTGGTGTGTGTGTCTGTATGTGTGTGTTGGTGTGTGTGTTGGTGTGTGTGTTGGTGTGTGTGTGGGTGTGTGTGTTGGTGTGTGTCTGTTGGTGTGTGTGGTGTGTTGGTGTGTGTGGTGTGTGTTGGTGAGTGTGTGACTGTGTGTGTTGGTGTATGTGTCTGTTGGTGTGTGTGTGGTGTGTTGGTGTGTGTCTGTTGGTGTGTGTCTGTGTGTGTTGGTGTGTGTGTCTGTTTGTGTGTTGGTGTGTGTCTGTGTGTGTTGGTGTGTGTGTATTGGTGTGTGTTGGTGTGTGTGTATTGGTGTGTGTTGGTGTGTATGTGGTGTGTGTATTGGTGTGTGTGTCTGTGTGTCTGTTGGTGTGTGTATTGGTGTGTGTGTTGGTGTGTGGTGTGTGTTGGTGTGTGTGTCTGTGTGTGTTGGTGTGTGTGTTGGTGTGTGTATTGGTGTGTGTGTTGGTGTGTGGTGTGTGTTGGTGTGTGTGTTGGTGTTTGTGTGTTGGTGTGTGTGTCTGTGTGTGTTGGTATGTGTGTTGGTGTGTGTATTGGTGTGTGTGTTGGTGTGTGGTGTGTGTTGGTGTGTGTGTTGGTGTTTGTGTGTTGGTGTGTGTGTCTGTGTGTGTTGGTGTTTGTGTGTTGGTGTGTGTGTCTGTGTGTGTTGGTGTGTGTGTTGGTGTGTGTATTGGTGTGTGGTGTGTGTGTGTGGTGTGTGTTGGTGTGTGTGTCTGTTTGTGTGTTGGTGTGTGTGTCTGTGTGTGTATTGGTGTGTGTGTTGGTGTGTGTGTGTTGGTGTGTTGGTGTGTGTGTATTGGTGTGTGGTGTGTGTGTGGTGTGTGTGGTGTGTGTTGGTGTTTGTGTGTTGGTGTGTGTGTGTGTGTTGGTGTGTGTATTGGTGTGTGGTGTGTGTGGTGTGTGTGTTGGTGTGTGTGTCTGTTGGTATGTGTTGGTGAGTGTGTGTCTGTGTGTGTGTTGGTGTGTGTGTCTGTGTGTGTGTTGGTGTGTGTGTCTGTTGGTGTGTGTGTTGGTGTGTGTTGGTGAGTGTGTGTCTGTGTGTGTGTTGGTGTGTGTGTCTGTGTGTGTGTTGGTGTGTGTGTTGGTGTGTGTGTCTGTGTGTGTGTTGGTGTGTGTGTTGGTGTGTGTGTTGGTGTGTGTGTTGGTGTGTGTGTCTGTGTGTGTGTTGGTGTGTGTGTCTGTGTGTGAGTTGGTGTGTTGAGTGTGTGTGTTGCTGTGTGTGTTGGTGTGTGTGTCTGTTGGTATGTGTGTGTGGTGTGTGTTGGTGTGTGTGTTGGTGTGTATTGCTGTGTGTGTGTGTGTGTGTGTGTGCGCGCGCGCGCGCGCTCAGTCTATGGACAGGATAGCTCAAAAACGAAAAGTTGGTTAAAAACGGAAGTTGGTATTTAAGTTAAATATCTCTTTAGAATGCGACACGAAGATTTTCAAGAAAATTGTTGCCCCCTAAACTGCCCGTTTGCCTCAACTAACACGAAGATCTTTGTTTCCATCCTTTGTTGCTAATAGTTTGATTATTATTATATATATTGCATTCAACATGTTGGTATTTGCATAAACTACGTTACAATTTACAAAAGTCTGTCTCAGGTTTAATTAGCAGAACTAACGTCTGCACTGCAGGGAGACCTAGGCAGGCAGGCAGCAGTGCAGTGCAGTTTTTCCACGTCAATGATTAAATCCTCGCCTATCCACCTGTACGTGCTAAAACAGCACTTCTCACAGGACAATGAGCATCGGGGCGTGCTGTTGCCATGCCAACCCAGTGGGAGTGGAATCATAACACTTCCTTGAGATGATGTTGTGTTGGGCAAAGCTTTTCTGCTTTTCCTTACTTGCTAACTCTCTCACACGAATCAAATCGCATTAACTCGTTCCAATGATTCGGGTTTAACTAACTGTGTGGCGAAGCGACTTTAGGTGTTAGCTAGCACACAAAAGACCACCCAAACTCGGGCCCTGCTGAGTCTGTAGCCAAAAATTGACAATAAAGATTCTGTCATAAAATCATCTACAATATTTGTCCCCCAAAGTGATATAATTATTTTTTATGCGCGGTCATTTCCAATCCCTTAATGTGACACACACACACTCGCACACACTCACACACACTCACACACACTCACACTCACTCTCCCTCTCCCTCTCGCACTCGCTCTCGCACTCGCTCTCGCTCACTCACTCACGCTCTCTCACTCTCTCTCACTCACACTCACTCACTCACTCTCACTCACACTCACTCAGTCACTCACTCACACTCACTCTCACTCACCTTCACTCACACTCACTCTCACTCTCTCTCACTCACTCACTGGCACTCACTCTCACTCACACTCTCACTCACACTCACACTCACTCTCACTCACACTCACTCACTCACACTCACTCTCACTCACACTCACTCTCTCTCACTCACACTCACTCACTCACACTCACTCTCACTCACTCTCACTCACTCTCACTCACACTCACTCTCACTCACACTCACTCACTCACACTCACTCACACTCACTCTCACTCTCACTCTCACTCTCACTCTCACTCACTCTCACTCACACTCACTCTCACTCACTCTCTCTCACTCACACTCACTCTCACTCACACTCACTCTCACTCACTCTCTCACTCACACTCACTCACTCACACTCACTCTCACTCACAGTCACTCTCACTCACACTCACTCACTCACACTCACTCTCACTCACACTCACTCTCACTCACACTCACTCTCACTCACTCTCACTCTCACTCACACTCACTCTCACTCACTCTCACTCACACTCACTCTCACTCTCACTCACTCACTCTCACTCACTCACACTCACTCTCACTCACTCACTCTCACTCACACTCACTCACTCACACTCACTCTCACTCTCACTCACACTCACTCACACTCACTCACACTCACACTCACTCTCTCTCACTCACACTCACTCTCACTCACTCACTCACACTCACTCTCACTCACACTCACTCTCTCTCACTCACACTCACACTCACTCTCACTCACACTCACTCTCACTCTCACTCACTCTCACTCACACTCACTCTCTCTCACTCACTCACTCCCACTCACTCACACTCACTCTCACTCACACTCACTCACACTCACACTCACTCTCACACTCACTCTCACTCACACTCACTCACACTCTCTCTCACTCACACTCACTCACACTCACTCACACTCACTCACACTCACTCACACTCACTCTCACTCACACTCTCTCTCACTCACTCACTCACTCACACTCACTCTCACTCACTCTCACTCACTCACTCACACTCACTCACACTCACTCACACTCACTCTCACTCACTCTCACTCACTCTCACTCACACTCACTCTCACTCACTCTCACTCTCACTCTCACGCACTCACACTCACTCTCACTCACACTCACTCACTCACACTCACTCTCACTCACTCACACTCACTCACACTCACTCACTCACACTCACTCTCACTCACACTCACTCTCTCTCACTCACACTCACTCACTCACACTCACTCTCACTCACACTCACTCACTCACTCACCTTTTTCTAAAAATACCTTTTTTATTTAGGGGGCTTCAAAACATATGTCCGGTGAAATCTGGTCATTGACTGGAATACAAATACTTCCTCTACTTACTACACGTAGTAGAGAAAGTAATAACAAAGACAGAGGATTGTATTCGCAAGGTGTATGTCATTTGTTCAAGACAGTGACGTGGAACGTATTTCCAGTGATCTCTCGTTCGCGTCGTAAAATCGGATAATGACAAGGCTGGGCTCTTGAAGGATTTTGCTTTTATAAGAACAAGGCAATACGATGAAATAAAATAATAGGTCCTTTATTCTCAGTTCTTTTACCTTCCTACGGCGAGTCCTTCCCTACGCTCTCTTCTGTCTCTTTTTGATGGTATACATTGTTAAGTTTTAAAGCCACAAATAAAATTTGTGATGTTGTTTGATCAAATTGTCCCTAGCCTGGATCATAAAATGATCCCAAGAACCTGTCTCACAGTTACCTGCAGAGGGTGTTCAGTACAAATGGCGACAAAGTTTTAGTGACGAATGCCAACATAAAAGGTACCTTACATTCACATGAATTTCTCTACCTAGTCTTCTACAAACTATTGAACAACCCCGAGAAAGAAAAGCAAGTAGAGAAACGCATGTGAATGTAAGAAAAATAGAAAATTACATCAATTCTTTGAGAAGAGGTAGTACAGAAAAAAATCTGATGTGTTGCACTCACATGACTTTCTCTACTCTTGTACTAACCATTCTTACAAACTCTTATTCCTATATCTTCTTCGTGTTAGTTGAGATAAACATTTGTACAAATTATCTTATTGCTTATTTCCTTGTAGGTACAAGGGGAATGTTAGAATACAGTAGACTTTGTGCGATAGTCAAATGTTTTAAAGCTTTCAGATTCCGTTCTCTTTGCACACGTAACATAAAAAAATAAATAACAATGACCCATTTCACGAAAGTTCTAAGTTTTCCGAAACTCACACACATAACAAGGAATATCTCCGAAATGGTTCACCCTACAATAAAATTTATTGAGACATAAATTGTGTATTTTAGCAAGATCTACATTATTGCATAGTATGGTTTGGTCTATCTCTTACGGTTTACCAGTTATGCAAAAGTCGTCCAGAGTAAATACGACTACAGGGGCTATAGCTAGAAAATTCAAGATATACATTTCATTTGTCATAAAAATATCTCAAACATATGACATTTTAATAAAAATCGTTAGAGCCATTTTCAAGAAAATGAAACTTTTCGAAAAATGTTCCATGTAAAGGGTAGTTTAGGGTGGGGCTATTTTCTTTAAAATCTTCGTGTCGCATCCTTGAAAGACATTAAACTTAAATACCAACTTTGGTTTTTAACCGACTTTTCGTTTTTGAGTTATGCTGTCCACAGGCTGACACACACGTATCTTTTTCTAAGAATGCTTGTT
This sequence comes from Tenodera sinensis, assembly GCA_030765045.1. Classification (NCBI taxonomy): domain Eukaryota; kingdom Metazoa; phylum Arthropoda; class Insecta; order Mantodea; family Mantidae; genus Tenodera; species Tenodera sinensis. The sequence goes on from CM060963.1 coordinate 199,114,941, forward strand.
TTGGATTCAGGGGGCCTCAAAACACATATTTCCGGTGAAATCTCGACATCGAATTTTTGGGTGGAATACAATACTTCCCCTACTTACCAGCAGAGAAAGTAAAAAAGGTGATCGTGTTTCGTAAAATAAGTGTGTGTAGTGAAAGTCGTGTGAATGTAATGTGTTGCATTTCAGTTTCAATCATAGAAAATTGTATGAATTTTATGTTCGAGAGGAGTAGAAAAAATTGAATGCGTAATTCCACAAGAATTTACGAAGATAACAGTTTGTTACTTGTAATATGCGTAGAGTTACTTATTTCTGACATAGCTTCGGTAGTAATTATGGGACATCACACAGGGTATGTCGACAACGTTGCGTTGCGGTTAGTTAGGGACTTGACCTGGTTTCCGAATGTAAATAGATGGACCACTTTCACTTTTGCCTATGTTTTGGCAGGTAACGGTTGTGATTGCCCTATGTTGGTACAGTAAACATAAGAGACGCGTGCTAGCTGTAGTATTTGTTTATGTACTGAACCAGTGAAAGTGACACATACAATCGGTAGTGTCGGCAGTTTGTTTTCGACAAAACGATCTCCGTAGGAAATGGTCAGAGACAAAAAAGTAAGATACAAAATTTAGAAGACCTGAACAGCGAGGAGAATATCTCCCTTTCAGTTTGTTTGTAAGCTTGCATCCTTTATTACGTTTCAGGTGTAATTACATAAGTGCACTGTGTAAGGTGTCAAGATTCTGTGACGTTATTACATAATGATGTCTTTCAACTTTTTCACCCGCCCGGCGCGCCGGCACGGCTTGCTTTGTTTGCACTTAAGGCGTATAATTAATTTCTTCATTAACGAAGGAAGGCAGGCAGGAAATTCTGAGAAAACACGGACTTCAAAGTGTGAACACACGATCCCCTTTCAACTATTACTGCAGCTAGTGGCAAAAATAGGATTCATTCCTTTGCGTTGGCTAAGAGCAAATGAGATTGTAATTCTTGATAATGATGACGTAAGGCAATGTGGTAGAAAACACTGTTTCATTATTATATTTAATTTTTGTCGCTTTCTAAATTTTTATATATGACAATGATCAGAGAATGGAAGTAAGAAGAACTACAATAGCAAATTACATACAGATTACCCTCCAAATTCACGGAAACACATTTCAAATATATATAATTGTAAGAAATATTACACACAAGACTTACGAAATATGAAAAATCGGTCTATATTACAAAAAATACAAACATTTAACAGAAAATATGACTGTAATGATCAATACACGACAAAAATGTTAAAAAAGTCAAAATATTACTTTATATGACCGATGAGAATTGCGTAATTTAAATCACCATTGACAAAATCGTGCTTCGCTTATATTTCCCAAGGAAAAAAGAAAAAGAAAAACACACACAAACAAAAATTATGACGTCATAAACATCCGAGCCTTGATTATTATCAGCCAAAGAGCGGCCAAACACCAAGTTGGACAGCCCTGCACAACAGAAGTAATCAGAAGTGAGCCGGTCTCACCGTTAGCCGCCTAATTGTTGGATATCGCTGGGATATACTATTCCAGTGAGTGTGTATGTACGTTTTGTGCAGGTAAGGTTTACTGACATTCCATTTAAAATGTGAAATGGTTGTAGAGACATCATGCAGGAAAAACAACAAAATACAAGCGTTATAAATCAAATTTTCCTCGTTTATTGTCAACGAGGCGCGTAACTCCTTCAATGTACCGCTACAACAAAGGGCTGACATAAAACATGCTCGCACAGGTAACCACTATATTATAATCAAGTTAGCTGTAGTTTAATTATTTATAACAATATAAAGTGACAACTCACGGTTACACTGCACTGCCCAAGAACACTCACCTGTAACAGAAACAAAGATATAGTGTCACTTAAAGTTCAGCTCTGGATAATAAATACAAGTTTTACACTTATTAGTACTAAAATAGTATTTTTTAGTATTCATTCAATCCATGTCCTTCATTGGGAGAGGCCCCCTGAATAAAAAAAAAAAACTTATAGAGAAAGCTCCGTGTGTGTGTGTCAGTCTGTGGACAGCATAACTCAAAAACAAAAAGTCGGTTAAAAACCAAAGCTGGTATTTAAGTTTAATGTCATTCAGGGATGTGACACGAAGATTTCGAAGAAAATAGCCCCACCCTAAACTACCCTTTACATGGAAACTTTTGATTTTTTCTAACGTTTTTGATTAAAATGCCATATGTTGAATACATTATTATGGCAAATAAAATGTATGTTTTGGATTTTCTGGCTACAGCTCATGTAGTTGTGTTTAATCTTGTGAGTTTTACATAACTGATAAACCGTAGAACTCATTAACCCTTTCAGTCCTGAATTATTTTGCTCTAATTCGAAACCGGTTTAGATTAGGCAGTCTGGGAGACCTTCAGCCTGCTGGCTTGGATAGCCATGATGGTTAAGGCAACACGTAGTGCACTGGCCATGCACTTAAAGCCTGAGGTCATGAGTTCGAGTCTAGGCAACCGCAGTCAAATGTGCCTGTGGTAAAGGACGGGGAGGGCCCACGTAAAATAATCGGTGTGATGATGACGGGGTATCATTTGACTGCGGTTGCATGGATTTTGCTTCTTTTCTTATAAAAAAAACACACTACAATATAAATTGCAAAAAAAATAATTTTTTAGAATTCAAAAAGTCTCAAATATGTATTTTTAATTGGTGACGGACAGTATAACAAGAATATAGCAGAAAAAAGTTAAAACTACTACAAATAGGAAAAAAAGCTTATGTATCCAATAGTACACACCAGGACTGAAAGGGTTAAGACACACAATTTATTTCTAAATGCATTTTTTGTGGAATGAATCATTTCGGAGATATTCGTTATTGTTTATATGAGTTTTGTTTATGTTCCCCTTGTACCTGCAAGGAAATAAGGTAATTCCTACAAATGTTCATCTCAACTAACACGAAGAAGATATAGGAATAAGAGTTTGTAAGAATGATTAGTGCAAGAGTAGAGAAAGTCATGTGAGTGCAACACATCAGATTTTTCGGTCTTTATCTCTTCACAGTTTTAACGGACCAAGACTTATAAAAGCCTTTCCCGTAAGCTGATTATTTGCCTTAAATGTGTCGATTTGCCCTGCAGTGACCGCTTGCCTATATGCAACACAATAACCCATTACTGAGGAGGCGATCGACATTCTCGGCAATGGCCTAAGATTAAGCGCTAATGATCCATTTAGACTGGTACAGAAAAGCGGAGAGATGCACTCAGGGTTGTTATGTGGCGGGCGACAGTCTATTAAATGATTGACCATAAGCTTCTGGGATCCTATTACTGTGTATGTACCATCTAGCCTTATAGTTGTCTATACGCACAAGCGACTGTCCAATATCGCATTATTAACAACAGTTGCTTCAATATTACATGTTGGAAGTTTAGACTGTAACAAAACTTATAAATAATAATGGTATTTAACCCAACAATAATGCTATAACAACCGAGGAAGAGTAAAGAAATCTTTATTGGAGTTTGTAACTGTTTTTAATATGCTGACGTTAACGTGAGAGGAACGTATAGGTTATTAATCATCGTTGGAATGGAAGTTTTTACGAAGTTTTACTACTCGTGGCCTAGCGTCAGTCTAGGGAGTAGTACGGCTCTATTTTATATCAATATTGAACAATGTATTAACGCTTAAAAATCATTATCCTCCTCATGAAACACTTTTACAATTTTCTCGCTAAATTTAGCGGACTTCTTCGCTAACAAACAAAATGGCCAAAGATTGTGAAAACTTTTCTAATCGCACCGCATTCGACTGATCTCAATTATTGACGATACAGTTTCCTTTTATGAATGTCACGAACTTTCACTCACCTAATTGTTCACTTTTCGATGTATGATTATTATTTATCGTCGTCATAATGTCGATGAAAATCACTTTCGTTGTATCACACACGAACAGAAGAAGTCAGACTACGCTGCCTATAATTTAACATGGTTATTTCAGGAGGGCTTGGCTTTCGTTGCGTCTATATTTACTATGTAATTTATACTTCTGTACTAATACTATAGAGACAAAAAATCCGATGTATTTCTCCATTCACACTTGTAGTACAAATAATTGTTTTAAAATCCTATTCTTGTAACTAGTTCATGAGATAAAGGTTTGTAAAGTTGTTAGAAAAAATAGACATCACATTTCTGGGCCTTCTGGACAAATATTTAGATTAGAAAGCTCTACGTGATATGCTTTCCGAACATTGGCAAACCTGAGTTCAATAGACACACAAGTTATCGTATTTGCATATTTTATCTCTATCATTGAACGTAGAATTATATTTTGTGGCAACTCAGCAAAGAGAAAGTCCCATTTATAACATGTTAAGTAATAAAATTGTACAAAGACAGAAAATTAGTAACGTTAAAAATTACTAATCAATATTTTATATTATTATTTCCAAAGGTGCGACACGAATATTTTCAAGAAATGGGTGTTAAAGTCTACGCACTCATACCACAGAGTCATCTGTGTTTGACTAGGGGATGTAATTAGGATTTCAGGGAACGGAAGGCTCTCGATAAAGTATCGCAGAATTCTTTGAATGAACATCAATAGTGGAGTACTGAAGACATGGAATAACAAACTGAGAGAGGATTTAATTAAAAGGTAGAACATGACAGAATACTTCCGAAGCTTAACCAACTAATTTCCGTTCTTTTACCAGAGTCGCCACACAAGGAAACAAAGGATATTGCAGCAATTATTTTTCTCTCGCTAATTTCACTGCCGTAAAGCGAAGCAGTGAATTGAGAGCAGTATTGCAATCTGTGTGTGTGTGTGTGTGTGTGTGTGTGTGTGTGTGTGTGTGTGTGTGTGTGTGTGTGTGTGTGTGTGGGTGGGTGGGAGGGGGGTGCTCTTGTTGGTTACAGGGGTAAATTGGCCTGTGTTAACACTGCGGTATCGCTTCTACAGCCCCACACTGACTCTCAACACACACGTGCTGATAATTTTCCAAAATTTAATTAAGAGTCAACAAGCATTTGTTGATAAGCAGTTCAGAAGATAAATTAAATTCTTCTTTCTTTCATGGAGATTAGGCCATATGACCTGATATATACCTGATTAGGCCATCTGAGTTTGATGATATTTGTTGGACAATTACAGCTTATAACATAGTAAAACTATAGTCTATTTTGGTTTCTGATGTGCGTGAACTATTTTGAACATTGAGGTGTTTTCCTACTGTGAGTTAATTTCATAATTAACTCTCTCAAAAGTATAAAACAGATTGTATTGCAGCTGTGTGTGTAGTTTAGAATATTGTGACTTTGGTGGGTATAAAGTAAAGAAGACAGATGTAGTCGAGATAAAGAAACACTTTTATTTCCGTAAACAGTAACTTTTTACACTCGTTGCAACAGCAAGAAAGTCTTTTCCGATTCACCAACAGCACGGCTCCGAATTAGTAACACAAAAACTGTCCCTTCTCACACTTTACCGCTATTTATATCTCCCAGGCGCTATTCTGGAAACTTCAGGAAAGTTCAGTTATTATTGCGGTGAAAGACAAAGCAGAAAATTCCAGAAGTCTCTATCCCTTTCTCTCTTTCGGCAAGCGCCCCAACAATGCGGCCATTCTCTGTCTCTTCCCTACGGCTCCTTTGCGGTAGTGCCGACAATAATGCGATGGGCGAGAATATAAATAGCTTTAGTAGTGATTCCACAACAATCAAAATATAGAAAAATCATATTTCAGTGCCAGGGTCCGTTAAATATAATCATAATTATGCTATTGTCGCATATATACAATTATAGTTGTGGTAGAAAAGCAAAGAATTAAAAAAAAAAAAAAAAAAAAAAAAAAAAAAAAAAAAAAAAAAAAAACTTCAATGTTTAGAAGTGTCACCATTGGGTAACTTGAAGGAAGGGAGGGAGCTGTTTCTGTTATTGACGTGGTGTTGCCAAGATGGAAGTGTTTGTTGGAGTAATCTGAGGTAACGTTCGGTTCCAATTCCGTACTTGGCAAGTGAACGACGTGCTGCAGGTTTAATTAACTTGACACATCGCGCTCCTAATTCCAATAAGTGACATAGCTTCGATCTATCAGCTTGTGCACAGAGCTTACGTACAAACAGGTACAACATGCTTGCCACTGATACCGGAGTTATCGGTTCAGTAAATAAATAATTTAAATGGAATTATTTATCTAGTTAATACTCTTGCACAACCGCAACTCCTCCAAAAGCACAGGAATCGATGTTGATCTGTACAGTAAAACGTAAGGTCGGTCCCGGGAGTCTGTGTTCCCGATACTTACACAGCATAAGCTTCCTTGTGTTAGCGATTTCTCTGTGACAGTGTGAGGTTATGTTACCTTGTTGTTTCATTATTTAGGCAGAGCGAGAGAGACTAGAGCTTTGCTCCTCTCTCTGCCAAGCGTGTTTATTCACCGCACTCACTGCGTTTTTCAAGGGAGAAAACCCCCGGCTAATCTGAATCTCTGATTTGTTATTGATTTCTCAGGGCTGTTGCAAAGGAAAGACCCTTCTGCCAAACGTAATCTCAGCTTGGGACTTTATTTGCTTTAACGGGAACATTTCGTCAGAAGCTTGACTTTTGTGGCTCTCCTTTTACTGAAGAATATACTTTAAATATTATACTGAATATTGTCCACCCTTTCTTGTTATGAATTAAGAAAGAGCATACCCGTGTATGTATGTGTGCCAGTATATAACTCTAAACAGCATAACTAAAAAATCTGATGTGTTGCACTCACATGACTTTCTCTACTCGTGTACTAACCATTCTTACAAACTCTTATTCCTATATCTTCTTCATGTTAGTTAACATAAACATTTGTACAAATTCCTTGTTGGTGCAAAGGGAATATTAGAATACAAGACTTTGAGCGATAGTCAAATCTTTTAAAGCGTTGAGATTCCGTTCTCTTTGCACACGTAACATATAAAAAATGAGCAACGATGTTCCATTTCACGAGTTTTAAGTTTTCAAAAACTGACACACATAATAAGGAATATCTCCGAAATGGTTCACCTTACAAGAAAATTTATTGAGACATAAATTGTGTATTTTAGCAAGATCTACATTTTTTGTATAGTAAGATTTTGCCCATCTCTAACAGTTTACCAGTTATGCAAAAGTCGTCCAGAGTAAATACGACTATAGGGGCTATAGCCAGAAAATTCAAGATATAAATTTCATTTGTCATCAAAATATCTCAAACATATGACATTTTAATCAAAATCGTTACAGCCATTTTCAGGAAAATCAAAATTTTCGAAAAATGTTCCATGTAAAGGGTAGTTTAGGGTGGGGCTATTTTCTTCACAATCTTCATGTCGCATCCTTGAAAAACATTAAACTTAAATACCAACTTTGGTTTTTAACCGACTTTTCGTTTTTGAGTTATTGACTGACAGACTGATACACACACGAACCTTTTTCTAAAAATGCTTTTACTTTCTCTACTGGTAGAGAATTTTTGAATGGAACACAATACTTCCTCTACTACTTAGAGTAGTAATAAAATATAGTAACTTTAAACAATGCTCAACTACCTTCATGCTTGTGAAAGACATTTTTCAATTTATATTTTTGTTCAGTGATATTCACGGTGTATTAAGCGCATGCGCTGTTGCAAATATAATCCGCTACCGCCACTGCTGCCTGCGTTAAAGAGTTTACTACAGAATTTTATATACGCGTTTGGGAATTTGTCATTTTATTCCGCTTGTGTGTGTGTGTGTGTGTGTGTGTGTGTGTGTGTGTGTGTGTGTGTGTGTGTGTGTGTGTGTGTCATAATTCGTCTCTTTGATATAAAATTTCTGCTTCCATCAAATCCCAAGCATTTGCATTATCCGTTTCGTCCTCAGTAGCGTGCGGAGGGTGCTCCAGGGAAGGGAGGGGAGGGGGGAGGGTGTTTAATCGAACGTAAATTATGCACAAACCAAATGAACAGTTTTTATGGTTTTTTATTCCCTATAACACCTCTGTTTGAAGATTGCAATAGATGATGAAAGCGTGTAAAACTTAAAACTGCCGCTAGGCTTCTGTTTATGAGGGGAACATTTCAAAAAATGTATACCCTCATTTCCATATGAAATTTACCTCTGTCTGTCACATGCGTTTGTTTCTCTTTTGTTCGTATGATGGCACGCAGTTGTAGTTCAACTTAGGAACTAGCCGATCTGCAGAGAGCGAGTTTATCCTGGATTGTAACAAACACCGCCACCTGTATTCTCATGACATGCTTTATTTTAAATGCTGCATCGTCTCAAACATCATCAAGGGGCAAAACGACACGCTAAGAACCTTTGTTTTTAATACGGACATAATAATTATTACAGAATTACAATTCTTTTCATAGCAGCACGAAAAACTCATTTAAAGAAGTTGAAATTTTAGTCTTCTGCGATAAGAAACAACATCAGAAAAAAATCCGTTCTCTTTGCACGGTTAACATAAAAAATGAATAGCTATTGTATGTTTTTGCAAGATCTACATTTTTTGTATAGTATGATTTGGTCTATCTCATACGGTTTGAAAGTTATTCAAAATTTGTCGAGAGTAAATACGACTACAGGGGCCATGGCCAGAAAATTCAAGATATAAATTTCATTTGTCATACAAATATGTCATTTTAACCAAAATCGTTAGATTCATTTTCAAAAAAATAAAAATTTTCGAAAAGTTTTCCATGTAAATGATGGTTTAAAGTGGAGAACTATTATACCAGGTGAGTCAGCTGCCCCTTATTGTCGAGTTTTATGCAATCCGCATTTTATAGTCCAACATGAAAACATCGACCCCATTGCTAGGTTCTACCCGCGTATTTAACATGGAAGTTAAACACTCGATGAAATTAGTACTAATATAGATGTTATCACATCGACTTTTAACATATTCGTAATTAGACAGCTGACGTTTGCACTTCTGCAAGACTCCGAAGTAATCTTGTCTGCTGTGAAGGTGGTTCGAACCACATGCATGTACTTTTTTTTTTAACCGTGCAATCCTCACAATTTACAAACTATTATTCTGAAAACTGTTATTATATTCATTTTTATTGTTTTATTTATATTTTATGACATTGTTTGATGTTTCTTTATTGGTGAACTACAATTTTATTATGTAGTTGTTTAAACACACCTATAGGTAGGTGCAATTAAAATAAGGATCATTCATACACATTTGAACACAGAAAGCAAGGAAATTACATTGTCAGAGTTTAACATGGAAGTTAAACTCAATTTTGCACACAATGAATTATTGTGCTATTAAAAATGCAGACAACCAAAAACGATTTAATGTCCTAAACCCCCTGGGACTTCATAATTGAATTATTGTGAATTCGGTTTCCAAGTTTTGATGAAAATATATAAAAAAAAATATTTACAATGCTGAGACTCGAACCTGTGTCATTGGGGGTTAGGCGCAGAGGACCCATCACAATCCTATTCAGCTATTTCGAGACTTCCTGAAAGCACGTACCACGTCCAATAGTAGGACTTGTATGCCTGGTGCTATGCCATTCCCACCTCGCAAGTTTTCGGGCTTGATTTAGCCTTTTAAGACAGTTTTAATCATTTACTGGGCGTTTTAATATTATTACTTAAATGGCAAAAGCTGTTATGCATATTAATTGAGATGCACGAGGCGTAGTTCACGCAAAAATGTAAATAAACTGTTGTTTAATAATATGTCCGTTTTGACTGTACGGGTCCATGATGGAAGAGGGGTGTCTAAATTTTTCCTAATTTTTGGCAGCCAATCCCTGCTCTAAGTACAAGAATCCACCATTTTCTTTTTAGCTGACCTTGTTAGTGTACTCATATGATAGGTCCATTTTTTCCGAGCCGTTTACTGAATTACGTTGCTATGTATACTCTAATAAAAAGTTTGTAAAATCGGCTGGAAACCGGAATTCGCTCTCAGTAAACGAGTCGTATGTTTTTGAGGTGTACTTTAGCGAGGAGTACGTTCTGTCCCTTAAAGCACTGTTGCTCTCAATTTTGAGCTTTCCTCTCTTTAAGAACGTCAAGCAATACATTTTAGTAAGCGCAAAACTGGACTAAGGCGCACATGCCGTTAGATGGGTGGCCTACCTTCCAAAAAATAAGGCGCGGCTGACTCACCTGGTATATATAATATATAATATTCTTATATAGGAATAAGAGTTTGTAAGCATGGTTTATATAAGAGTAGAGAAAGTCATGTGAGTGCAGCACATACAGTAAGGTGTTGAAACTGCGCGTGTTCTACATATTGTAAAATGGTTTGAGGAACTCGGAAACCTTCACGGGAATGTGCACAACAACTTAACAAAGTTTCATCGGAAGCGGATTATGATATAGGAACCTATACGGGGCGAACAAAGAGTCTGTGAAACTAGAGCAGTATTAACTGGCTGCTGGGTGACCTGTTTATTCTGCAACACGTGCCTGAAGGGAGTGTGGAGTTAATGTTGTAACTTGTGATCACTGTGGACCGACTTATATGGAGTTAATGAGGCAAACATCCACTCCCACGTCCTCGCCTGCCTGCTGGCACAAAGACAGAGTTCAGTCAAAGAACCTGCATCCCCGATCATCTCCAAGAGATACCTTGCTGCATTAATTTGCCCCTCTTCCTCTTTAATCAACTCGATCTATCATTCATAACACGTCACGGTGTTAGTGGCATAAGTGCACACACTTAGATTGGCAAAGAGAACAATACTACATCAATATTTGCGAGCCTATAATGTTAGGTATTGTGAAAAATGACAATTCGACAGATCCCACATCTGACACCAAGTGACAAGCCCAGTGCAGTTGTATGTTACTGGCGTTAATTCTTCAATAATAATAGGGTGTACTACTGGATACATAGGCTTTTTTCCTATTTGTAGTATTTTTAACTTTTTTTCTGCTATATTCTTATTATACTGTCTGTCACCAATTAAAAATACATATTTGAGACGTTTTGAATTGTAAAAAATTATTTTTTTTTTACAATTTATATTGTAGTGTTTTTTTTATAAGAAAAGAAGCAAAATCATTCACGCGTACCATCACACCGATTATTTTACGTGGGTCCTCCCCGTCCTTTACCACAGGCACATTTGACTGCGGTTGCCTAGACTCGAACTCACGACCTCAGGCTTTAAGTGCATGGCCAGTGCACTACGTGTTGCCTTAACCATCATGACTATCCAAGCCAGCAGGCTGAAGGTCTCCCAGACTGCCTAATCTAAACCGGTTTCGAATTAGAGGAAGAACGGCGTAAGTAACAAAATAATTCAGGACTGAAAGGGTTAATGAGGTCTACGGTTTATCAGTTATGTAAAACACAAGATTAAACACAACTACATGAGCTGTAGCCAGAAAATCTAAAACATACATTTTATTTGCCATAATAATATATTCAACATATGGCATTTTAATCAAAAACGTTAGAGAAAATAAAAATTTTCCACGTAAACGATAGTTTAGGCTGGAGGAATTTTGTTTAAAATCTTCGTGTTACTTCCCTGAAATATATTAAACTTAAATACTAATTTTAGCTTTTAACCGACTTTTTATTTTTGAACTATACTGTTCATTGACACACACGAACCTTTTTCTAATTTTTTATATTTAGTATCTTTCTTCACTTTCTCTGTCTCTCATACCCTAAGTGCGTCGTTACTATGACCCGCGACGATCGTAGAATCTTCTTACGACGTACCAACATGACACACACGCACAGCTGTCTCACACTCACTGACACACTGAGTAACTCACTCCCAACTGTTCGTCTAAGGCCTCCTTGTATACTGGCAATGACGTCATATGGACCATTCTACGTACACATACACGGAGATGCCGCAGTTAGAAGTTTCGCGAACGCTCTCGAAACCCGTTTTATTTCTTCCACCTCGATTGTTGACAATCACGTAAGCCTGCTCGCTGGCCTGGCATGTGGTGTGAAGTAGCTTGGCCCTGTGTGTTCTTTGTTGTGCGCCGCGCCCGGCGTCACAGTGATTTTTTAGTTTCGTGAGCATGACTCCGTAAACTGAGTTAATGGGCCCCTGGTTTAACAGTTATTTAGATAGTATGGGATTTTTAACTAACGTGTAGAAAGTTGTTTATAGACTGGCAGCTTGTAGGCAGAACAGAAACACAAAACACTCCTGTGAATTGATTTGGAAGGGAGGGCGAAATCCCCGAAGTATCATAGCTCGTCAATTATCCTCAGGCGCAATGACCACGTGAGTGACATTCCATGTACTACCTCCTGGGGCTAAATTCCATGTGGTTCCAGCAGTAAGCAAGTATTTCACAAACTTCATACATTCCGTGAACATTTAGCATACACCCTTACTTCTCTAACTAGATATAAATATTTCATATCAGGCAATAGAGGCTGGCGTAACTTTTTTATAAACAGATGGACAGAATGAACATTGGTAGTGCAAAAATTTATGGTATAATATATATAGTGCGAAGTAAAATAGATCAAGATTGAAATATAATTCTTCAATAAAAGTGTTTTAAGTGGAGATACTCTGAATTAAAGTATTCCGCAGAAAATTATACATCGATCTGCACCGCGTCTAAGATTTAGGAATAAAAGTCGTCAAGCTCTTACTGATGCTAAGCGTTTAAAGGGATAATATTTGAAATCCAGTTGCATACGTCACTGCAACATTTGGGCTGCCTGTTGAAGAAATGTCAAAAACATCAAGTATATACTTTGAAGAATGAAAAATACTGTTATAAAATAATGCTGCTTGGATTCATGCAACAAAGAAAATTAAAAAAAAAAGTCATAGATAAAAGACAAACGAAAATACAACAAAAGGATTAAATGTATAGTGCATTGAGGTAAATGCAGGTGTAACGGTTCGAATAAGTGTTAACAGGTCACGTGAACATAATCAGAGATTAACCATGCTAAAAGCGAATAAAAACAAGTCCATATACGACGAGTAATTGCCGTGAGGTTAAACTTGAAACCACAGCTGGTAAAAATGGAGTGAAAATGTTACCACACATTTCGGCGAGCTGTCTGAAAACTTTGAAGCGAGTGTCAGGCAAAAGGGGAACGACGTAACGCACAACATACGTGTCGGAGAAGTTGCCTATACGCACGGCGTTTAGTGTGGCAACTACCGCCTTCATGACGGAAATGTGAACTATTTTAAAACACCTAGGTTAGTGTCGGCCTTCTGGAGGTAAAGGGGCGTGGATTAGTTGTTAACATCTATCCAGCGGAAAACCTGAGCCTTTTGGGTAGAATCTAAACACCAATTGACTTACCGCAATACATAGGGAAGAAAGTAGAAATGCTTTCTGGAGGCTTCAGGGCACTCAAAATATGTATTTAGGTAAAATCTCAGCATTAGATTTTTGGCTGGAATACAATGACTCCTCTATTTACTGTAAATACGAAGTAGAGAATGGAAAAACGTCTGTGTTGCACTCACATGACTTTCTCTACTCTTGTACTAACCATTCTTACAAACTCTTATTCCTATATCTTCTTCGTGTTAGTTGAGATAAACATTTGTACAAATTATCTCTACATCGAAATTTTAGGTCGAATAAACTACTTTACTAAACGTAGTAGAGAAAGTAAAAAGAGATTAACATGTTAACGAAGTGACTCATTAATTTTGTAGGTACTGTTGTGTTGGTGTTTACGTTTCCGGGCTATTTGTCGTGAATGGGGGAGAGGTTGGTAACACCGCATTACTACCCACATAGGTGGTGTGGTGGTGGTGGTGCGATCCTGACGACATATTGGTCATCATTATTGTGCTCGCCCGCCAGCCAGCTCGTTTTTCAGGCCATTGCTCTGCAACTCTGTACACCGGCCGGCCAGCTAGTCCAATCACTAAAACACGGTTAACGCACATGATGATGGACGGATATTTTTCTTGCCTGTACAATACGCAAGCGTCACCAGAGAAGCGAGATAATTAAGTTTATTGGCGCCAACAGCACCTGCTGACAGCGAGCTGTGCCTCTAACACTTCCCCTAATCGAATCTGTGGTTCATCACCACAGCACCTTCTGGGGCCTCTGTCAATCCATTTTCAGTCACTGCAAAATCAGAAAAAACCTTTACACACACGCTGTCAAGTCTACAGTCTGCAACTGTGTGTCAGAATTGGTTATTGAGCGAGTTGGTGCCGCGGTAGAGGTCGTGCGTTCGATCCCCGCCACTGATCTTATCGAGTCATGGGTTTTTCGGAGGCTTCCTGTAGTCGCGACGCCAATGTTAGATATAGCTAATACATCCACCGAATTTGCTGTCTCTACATTTCACCTCAGCTCTCATTTCCCTTATCTTTATGCTGGCATGAAGAGTTTCCACGTAACTGCACGGGATATTGTAGCGTAAGTAACGTTATTTAGCGTCTTTGCCAGTGTATTTTGTTTTGTTCTTAATGCTAGGGTGGCTAACGTGTGTAATAGATCGGTAATAGCCTCCTGTAATAATGTGTTGCATGGTTGGCCTATGCTGACTTTCGTTTGTCTTCTTGCAATTAATAAATAGATGAAAGAAGGGTTAGAAATTGACTTTTGTGTTTAAATGCGAATAAGTACATTTAAAAGTGTGATTATCGACGAATTAAGTGACATTCGTGAAGTTTGAACAGCACTATGGACGTTCTGAATAATATTTGAACATTAATTGCAAGGATTGATCAGATATAAATTGATTTGTATAATGACGACGAATCCACCATCATTTAGCGGATTATTTAGCGATGTGAAAAGTTTGAAGATTACTGTTTGAGAAGTGTTAATTAATATCAATAAATACAATCAAAGCAAGTTCTAACTTATATATAATTTAAAACTTTTCTACAAACTTAATAATTTACTGGTGATGTTTATTGTCAGCAAGTTGGCGACACTGCAGCTCGTGTTGTAAAACTTCTACGTCAAATACATGAGTGGTTAAGCCTGCGCCTCCTTGTTGTTTAGAGAAGGATCGTTCTTGTCTGAGACAGATTGTAATTCCTGGTGATTGACTGCTGCCAGTCGAGCGGATGAACTCCCCTCGAGAAGTTAACGCGTCAGACGTGCTTTAGCTTCCGGCGGACAAGCGTTTACTTTGCGGCTGTCTCTACAGCTATATTCAAACGTCAGTTATGAAAACTGAGTCCACTAACATTTCACGAAAATAGAGCAAAATAAAACACCTTTCTTGATTTCAATTGTAGAAATAAATCCACACATTCGCGTATGCAAAAATTCATAATTTCCCAGCTGATGCCGCTTTTAAATGCATTTTAATATGAGCTATGAATTCAATTCTTTTCTCACTATAAACATTTTCAGTATTTTTCTAAATATAACGAATTAAAATTACTCTAGGATTTATTGTCAGATATATCCAAGCTTTATATTTAATTTTCAAACACAAAAGTTAAAATTTCACACAAGAAGTATACATGTTTTGAAACTATGGTTAAAATATATATTAGACCAACATTTAAATAAGGAAGAACTTTCACAAATAAACAATTTGATCATAACTTCTGAGGCGTTAGAGTATAGATGAGGAGAACTGACTCACTGAGTCACTTCCCCTACATCGTACTTTTAACCCCTTCCATTGCGCTGAACTACCAGGCCACGCATTCCACTATTCTCTGTGTACCTCAGAGAATCGGCTAGTCCTTCAAATGTTGTCAAGAAGTGAAGAAGGCGTTCCTCTGACACCTCTTCCCCATGCCTGCATTATAGCAAATTAGATGAAATTTAGGTTATGACGTGTTTACATGTCTTCAGGCACACATATCCTTAAATAAAATGTTTCAACTTTTCCTTTATCTCCTATTTTATCTTTCTGAATTGTAATTATTTAATTTATGGCTCACGTTGCGCTTTCAAATTCCAACAATATAACAAAACCCAATGCATCATCATAATATACAGAGTTTAAACCACATGTTGTCATACTGTGACGTCACTGAATTCTATCACGTGACCACATGCAACATTTTCAAACTGGTGGACATCAATATTTTGTTTCGATGGCAGGGTGTATTGATTTTATTGTTAAATTGCAAATAAATTTTGGTTATACCCAATTCGCTGTAGTCTGAAATGCTACTTGTTGAGTTAAGGAAACATTTAGTAACGTGTCAGTGCTGACGCGGTACGTCTCACCAGCGATAAATAGCCCCGGAAGAAAGCATTGACCTTGATCACTACAGCTCCCTCAATCTCCTCAATTTTCCTACTGTTTTCAAACGAGTAACTAAGTTTATCGAGTATCATACATTAAGTCAAACTAAAAGGCGAACATTTGGCGCGCATACTTATAGTTAAGCTCTTGTATCATAGTTAAATTTAGTGTCTAATGTGAATCTGTTGCACTCACATGACTTTCTCTACTCTTGTACTAACCATTCTTACAAACTTATTCCTATGTCTTCTTCATGTTAGTAGAGATAAACATTTGCATAAATTATATTATCGCTTGTTTTCTTGTAGGTACAAGGGGAATATAATAATACAGAAGGCTTTGAGCGATAGTCAAATATTTCAAAGCTTTGAGATCCCGTTCTCTTTTCTATCACGAAAGTTTTAAGTTTTCCGAAACGCACACACATAACAAGGAATATCTCCGAAATGGTTCACCCTACAAGAAAATTTATTCAGACATAAATTGTATATTTTAGCAAGATCTACACTTTTTGTAAAGTAAGATTTTGTCTATCTCTAACGGTTTACCAGTTATGCAAAAGCCATCCAGAGTAAACAGGACTTCATGGGCTATAGCCAGAAAATTCAAGATATGCATTTCATTTGTCATAAAAATATCTCAAACATATAGGATTTTAATCAAAATCGTTAGAGCCATTTTCAAGAAAATCAAATTTTTCGAAAAAGTTTCCATGTAAAGGGTAGTTTAGGGTGGGGCTATTTTCTTCAAAATGTTAGTGTCGCATCCTTGAAAGACATTTAACTTAAATACCAACTTTGGTTTTTAACCAACTTTTCGTTTTTTAGTTATGTTATGCACAGACTGACAGACACACAGACTGACAATCTCTACATCGAATTTTTGGGAGAATGTTTACGAAGTTTTGCGTGCACAAAGATTTTCGTTCTCGCTGTGAAGAAATCCTTGAATTTATCTGAAAGGTGTCTCTCATGTTAACATTAGAGACAGAAGACACGAGCACGGCGTTCCGTCAGTCATCACAAGAAAGAAACGTCAGGCTCTGGCTGTGGAAGAAAGTGCTCCAGTCATCATAGCAAGACAACAATGGACGGGCATTAGCTTTTGTGTGGGATCATCTTCAGATTACCTGCGGCGGCTGAGTGTGTGTGTGTGCACACACCACATGCTCCATGAATAGACTACTGGCTCCTTTTCTTACGTCAAGACTTCCTTACTTGCATCTTAAACAGATGCGTATAAACCTAGCTTCTTCACATTCAACAAATATTACACTAGATTATCATAAAACGCCCGACATAAACGATAAATCCTCGAGCGCCGCGATATCGGGATCATATATCGCAGAGATTTCATCAGAAAATGCTAAATTCTATGAAACATAACCTAAAATATGTTCATAACGATTAGTGTGGTTCTTCTTACTCACTACTGCCAACTGAGGAAAACAAAACTTTTGTTATAACAGAAAACCAGTTTATAATCTCATATAAATGTCACTTTATTATTACTTTCTCCACTACGTATAGTAAGTAGAGGAAATATTGTATTCCACCCAAAAATTCGATGTCGAGATTTCACCAAAAGTATGTTTTGAGGCCCTCTGAATCAAAAAAAAAAAAAAAAAAAATCTACAACGACAAGTCCATTCAAAACAAAAGTTGGTATTCAATTTCAACATCTTTTAAGGCTACGGCACGAAGATTTTGAAGAAAATTTTTCCACCCTAAACTACCCTTTACATGAAAATTTTTCGTAAATTTTGATTTTCTCGAAAATGACTAACGTTTTTTATTAATATGCCATGTTTAGGATACCTTTACAGCAAATGAAATGTATATTTTGAATTTTCTAGCTATAGCCCATGTAGCTCTATTTACTCTGGATGACTTTTGCATAACTGGTAAACCGTAAGAGATAGATCAAATCTTACTATACAAAAAATATAGATCTTGCCGAAACTAGGGACTCTCTAAACGTGTATTTCTGGTAGTAGAGAAGCTAAAAATGTATTGTATGCATTGACAACAAACTGGAATTCTTATGTATCATGGAGGGAACTGAAATGCTCTTTTGGACAGCTTGGAATTGATTATCGTTGCAAGCAACATTTAGGGCACCGTGATTGGTCAATAGGGTGTTTGCTACTGACGTCAGAAAAATGAGGGGAAGTACCTTCCGAGCAGCGTCAACTTTTTTGTTCTCGCGGACAGAGAAGCAGCAGCAGATATTGGTTTCCATCACGAATATCCATTATCTGAACAATGGGGCCGCTGGACGTTGTGGGTTTTAGTCAACACATAAAAACAATAGACAAAAACATGGCTTCCTTAACATTTAAAACTTTCGCCTGTATCTCACAGCAAATCTACTGGCTTTTTACTCTCTCTCTGCTACGAAACCTCAGCCAAAAATAAAATATCTGATGTGTTGCACTCACATGACTTTCTCTACTCTTGTACTAACCATTCTTACAAACTCTTATTCCTATATCTTCTTCGTGTTAGTTGAGATAAACATTTGTACAAATTATCTTATTGCTTATTTCCTTGTAGGTACAAGGGAGTGTGGGAATCGGTAGGCTTTTAGCGATACTCAAATGTCTTAAAGCTTTGAAGTTCTCTTTGCACACTCAACATATAAAAATGTGAATAACGACTTTCAGAAAAGTAAAGTATTATAACAACAATATCTCCGAAATGGTTCAACCTACAAAAAAATTTATTCTGACATAAATTGTGTATTTTAACAAGATCTACATTTTTTGTATAGTACGATTTTATCTATCTCTTACGGTTTACGAGTTATTCAAAAGTCATCCAGAGTAAATACGACTACAGGGGCTATAGCCAGAAAATTCAAAATACACATTTCATTTGCCATACAAATATCTTAAACATATGTAATTTTAATCAGAATCGTTCGACACATTTTCAAGAAAATCAAAATTTTCGAAAACTTTTCCATGTAAAGGGTAGTTTAGGGCGGAGCTATTCTTTTCAAAATCTTCGTATCGCATCCTTGATATATATTAAACTTAAATACCAATTTTGGTTTTTAAATGATTTTTCGTTTTTGGGTTATGTTGTCCACAGACGGACCTCTGCCCGCCACACACACACACATACACACACACAGCTTCGAGTCATTTTTTCTCGAAATCGCTGAACTGGAAGGAAAATGAATGATATAGTTGATGACTCGAAAGAAATTTAATATATGATTCGAGAAACTTCTTCTCTGTGAAACCAACAGAAATGTTCGTTCACCTATCGTAAAACTTGACCTGATATTCCCTGTTTAGAAAACAGTTGAAAGAAGAAGATTCGGGGAGAATGAAACATGGCCGAAGAAGGCTATAACTTGTGAAAGAGCGAGCGATGAATCAACACAAACGGGACAATTTTTCATTTCTTCAAGCTCCATAGATGTTTTGCTAACAGAATCAAAATCCTTTATCAATACCTAGGTATATAGCCGTTGTGATCTTTCGCAGTTTCTATCATAAATCATCGACTGATTTAACAACCTTGGTGTTCTCTTTCTTTGGACCCCAACAGTAAACAAACAAGCGCTTTTCTCCACTGCCATGTGTTAACGATATATTTATGAAAGAAGTCTGGCCTATACGAGCATTTTTTAACTCAAAAACGAAAAGTTGTTTAAAAACCAAAGTTGGTATTTAAGTTTAATGTCTTTCAAGGATGCGACACGAAGATTTTGAAGAAAATAGCCCCACTCTAAACTACCCTTTACATGGAAAATTTTTCGAAAATTTTGATTTTCTTGAAAATGGCTCTAACGATTTTGATTAAAATGTCATATGTTTGAGATATTTTTATGACAAATAAAATGTATATCTTAAGTTTTCTGGTTATAGCCCCTGCAGTCGTATTTACTCTGGACGACTTTTGCATAACTGGTAAACCGTTAGAGATAGACCAAATCTTACTATACAAAAAATGTAGATCTTGCTAAAATACACAATTTATGTCTCAATAAATTTTCTTGTAGGGTGAACCATTCCGGAGATATTCCTTTTCGGAAAACTTAAAACTTTTGTGAAATGGAACATCGTTGTTCATTTTTTTATATGTTAAGTGTGCAAAGTTTTGACTATCGCTCAAAGCCTACTGTATTCTAATATCCCCATTGACGCACAAGGAAATAAGCAATAAGATAATTTGTACAAATGTTTATCTCAACTAACAGGAAGAAGATATAGGAATAAGAGTTTGTAAGAATTGTTAGAGTATAGAAAGTCATGTGAGTGCAACACATCAGATTTTTTTTTCTCTATTTTACGTAGTCACATTCGTCCCGACCCGCTTATATAGGCCAGGTGTATATACCGGCTTTTGCTTCGGGCCGAATATTGTTGTCCTTGTTTATAGACCCCACGTTGCCTAACAATGTAGTGGTGTGAGGTATCTTGACCCTGGGCGTCTCTGATCGGCGGCCGGCGTCACAGTAATAGCAATAACAATCAGAGAAAGGGCAGTCGGGGTCAGGCACTATTGTTGCGAACACGTGACCATGATTAAGGCAGCAGAACCAAAAGGGGTTTTCTGGAGTATTCGAGAAGTGTCCGGCAGGTATTTGTAGAGGATCCAGAAAGTTCAGTGATACGTCATCGTTGCGAAAGAACATAGCAAAGCTACATCGTCAAAGTTAGTGTTTTAAAGACACGGGAAATGAAGAAAGACAGTGAGAGGATTGAGTCAAGGCTACGAGAAGAAAACAGTTGTGAGTTGTAATATTACTGAACACTGCAAATTGTCAGAATGATAATTATGATAATGATGAAGAGTCGCCGTTTGCCTTGTATCATCGTCCACTTTGAGCCGTCATAAAAACAGTTGAGCATTGACACGCTATGGATGCGAGCTGCAGGTGCAGAGAAGTCATCTTTAGACAAGTTTGGAGTTTTTGGAGACCTCGAGGTTCTTTCTAATTACTGAGGGCCTCATTTACTGTACCTGTGTCTTTCATTCACTGTAATATCAACCTTGTTTAGGGACCTCTTGAGTAAAACTCGGCTCTGAAGGAAAACGCTGCAGTTGAAAGCTTCTTTCTTAAACGCACTTGATATACAGAGTTACAGAGCTCGGGCCGTGTTTGTATAATGCAGGGGATGAGTGTTGTTGTAAAATGCGAGAGGGAAGTTCAAGTGTAAAATGAGAGTGAGGGAGGGAGGGAGGGAGTCAGGCCAGCCAGGGTGAATACACATGGGGCTGCAAGAGACACTAAAACACGTGGTGCCCATCCAGTTGAAGATTGCTTCAACCACTACTCTATGGGGTAAACAGCGTTTCACTTTATCTACTAGTTATCTATAATAAATACATACATAAAAATCTGATGTATTGCTCTCACATGACTTTCTCTACTCGTGCACTAACCATACTTACAAACTCTTATTGCTATATCTTCTTCGTGTTAGTTGAGATAAACATTTGTACAAATTATCTTATTGCTCATTTCCTTGTAGGTACAAGGGGAATATTAGAATACAGTAGGCTTTGAGCGATAGTTAAGCCTTTTATAGCTTTGAGATGCTGTTCTCTTTGCACGATTAACTTATAAAAAAACGAACAACGATGTTCCATTTCACGAAAATTTTGTTTTCCAAAATTGACACAAATAACAAAGAATGTCATAAATTGTGTGTTTTACCAAAATCTAGATTTTTTGTATAGTATGATTTGGTCTATATCTAACAGTTTACCACTTATGCAAAAGTCGTCCAGACTAAATACGACTACAGGGGCTATAGGCAGAAAATTCAAGATATACATTTCATTTGTGATAAAAATATCTCAAACATATGACATTTTAATAAAAATCGTTAGAGCTATTTTCATAAAAATAAAAATGTTCGAAAAATCTTCCATGTAAAGGGTAGTTTAGGGTGGGGCTATTTTCTTCAAAATCTTCGTGTCGCATCCTTGAAAGACGTTAAACTTAAATACAAACTTTGGTATCTAGGCGACTTTTCGTTTTTGAGTTATGCTGTCCACAGACTGACACACACACACACACGGACCTTTTTCTAAAAATGCTTTTTTTCTGTATCCAGGAACTAGGGAAGGGAGTGTGTACCGTTGTGTTGCATAATTACACGGTAAAAGGTTAACGAATCAGGGATTCACGTATCCGCTTTCGCCCACCTCTGATTTAGGGGATGATAAACTGAAAATTTGTTTTTATAAAGTTTTCAGCCAATTTAGCAGAGCATTTATTTTCAAGTTGTCTTTTTTTTTTTAAATATTAGACGGTTTTAAATGTCAGTTCTACGAGCTATTACATTTAAAAGTCGAACTTTATCATCTTATGCCGAATGCTCCCTACGATGCAATTATAAAAACAACCGCTTTTTAAGAGTCTATAATATTTGCCTGATTATAACACACAAATCTTATATATACTTTTTTCTATTTGTTTCGCGTCGTTTTCTCTGTGACGGCAGATGGCATTAGGGTGCCGTCCAGTCTATCTGCTTTCAGTATCTATGGATAGATGGCACTGCATGCGCTATTACCATATATTTTTTATTTTTACTTCTGTTTTAGAATTAAGGTAGAAATTTAGGGCGGTGGTATTAAATATCCAATCCTGTATTTATCTCTACGACAAGGGAAATCACGAAAAAAACCCAGTCAGATTGGTCGGTCCATGGAATTTGAACCCGGGACCTTCCGAAAAGCGGCCATAAACGTTATGTCTCAGCTATTCCATTCAGTTAGATATTCTTGCAAATTTTTCCTCAATAAAATAAGTCTATTCCTATTTTGAAAATACTGTATTCTCCAGTCTCCATTACCAATAGCCAATCCGTTATTTGTTTTGAAGGTAACTGAAACCACGAACTTACCGATTAAACTATCCCTCTGAATTCTTATTAGTTTTAGTTTAAATAAAAATAGTTTTTAAGCTCTGCAATTGACATTTCTAACTTTTCTAGCTTTAAAATTAATAATTCAAGAACAGTCAAAATAAAACAGGTGAATTTATAATAAACATCGTGATAGCATCCCTGTAAGTATGTAAAGTCCCTGGAAGCAACGAGCGCGCCATCTGCAAGATATGAAAATAACATTGGACATGGATAAGAAGGATGGTGAATGAAGGTCTGTGAAAGAGGCTGATATTGCGTGGTGTTTGTTCTTCTCCAGATCATTCCAGTCACGTACAGGACATGTAATAAACCAGTACACAATCGATTGTAATCCACAGCGTGTAATGGAGTAGATAAAATAAAAACGCTTTGCTCATCGCTGCACGTGATCTGTTCACAACAATGGCCGGGGCTGTTTACCCGGCATGCCTTGCGACGACAGCACAGATTCCACGCAGCAGTACGCAATATTGATCCTTTACCAGCGTCCACACCACCTGCCGTTTTGACACTCTCCCACGCACGCACGCACGCACGCACGCACGCCTTTCCTACCCAAGATGACCATCTACCTTACCCTAATCTACCTTACGCCACTCTACTCAACATGTACATAACTAGACCTGGGCTCCCAGCGCTATTCCGAGTTACCATAGCTCCCATGGACCAAAACAAAAAATGTTCTATGTTTCCTGGTCAAAGATTGCTTCAGCGAGTTCATACGTACCCAAGGGGAATATTAGAATACAGTAGCCTTTAAGCGACAGTCAAATGTTTTAAAGCTTTGAGATCCCGTTCTCTTTGCACGCTTAACATATAAAAAACTGAACAACGATGTTCCATTTCACCAAAGTTTTAAGTTTTCCAAAACTGACACAAATAACATGGAATATCTCGGAAATGGTTCACTCTACAAAAAATTATTTCGACATAAATTGTGTGTTTTAGCAAGGTCTACATTTTTTGTATAGAAAGATTTGGTCGACCTCTTACGGTTTACGAGTTATTCAAAAGTCATCCAGAGTAAACTGGACTACATAGGCTATAGCCAGAAAATTCAAAATATACATTTCATTTGTCATAAAAATATCTCAAACATATGTCATTTTAATGAAAATCGTTAGAGCCCTTTTGAAGAAAATCAAAATTTTTGAAAAATTTTCCATGTAAAGGGTAGTTTAGGTTGGGGCTATTTTCTTCAAAATCTTCGCGTCACATCCTTGAAGGACATTAAACTTAAATACCAACCTTGATGTTTTAACCGACTTTTCGTTTTTGAGTTATGCTGTCCACAGAGTGACAGACACACAGACGGACATTTTTCTTTTTTTTTTTTAAATTCGGGAGCTCTCGAAACATATATTTCCGGTGAAATCTCGACATCGAAATTTCCAAGGAGACTGTGTGGAAAAGTGACATGGGTGTTATGGATGAGTTTAGGTGAACAAAGAAGATTAACAATTTTTAAGCGTTGCTTTTGGACTGCATTTTCTTCATTTAAGTAGTAATCCAGTAGACATTAAATGTAATTAACAATGATTTGTCACTAACATTTAGAGATTACAGTCCTTACTGTGTTTACGTTCTGTTGTGTGCTATTCAAGTTCACTATGTCATAATCATCCTGGGTTTGAAACTTCATTGGGAAAACTATTTGATGGACAAACAGAAGAATTAGAAAATAATACAAATGTATGTATCTTATATTTGTTTAATTATATTTGTAGTTACTGTAATGTTTACAGTTGCAGGTTACCTGCGTCGACCCCTTCCGCCCTGAGCACTATTAAAACATACTCTAATGGTGACGTCAAAAGCTAGTGGAAAATATCAGTCTTATTGAATAAATCAAGTGCATAATGGAGCGAATAATGACATCTACTGCATGATTTATGAATAACAGATGGACAGAACGACCCCTAAAAGCGTAATATTAACAAAATTTCCTTCCTTCATTTTATTAGAGAAGATTTAAGCAAAAGCTGTCGACATCACTATAAATTAGTGTAAGAGGAGCTAGGGGTTTAATTAACGACGGGAGACCTCGTTGTGGTTTTGGAAATATGGCTCTTTATGGGGGTGGAATATCATAAAACCTGGCAGTCGGGCATTAATTGCACTTTTGAACTAAAACGCAAAGCGAAGCCAGGAAGCACATAAATAAATAGAAGGACAATATGCGTCGCTTGTGAGCGCAGACCATGCTACCCCCCCTTCACCCCCCCCCCCCAAACATTCTACATGCTGACCAACAGTATTCAATATAGCAGTCTCAACATTCTCATAGAATACAGCGGAACCAAACCAGCAGAAAGCATCGCGAGAAAGTAGAGCTATAAGAAGTCATTATCATCACGATTTATGAAATTGTATCGTTTACTTGAAGCATCTCACTCTACAGGTGTTTTATATGTAGATAAAGTGAATAAAGCAGACGTAAACAAATCGCCGTTTGTATCACTCCGCGGCCACGGACATTTGCAACGGCAGAACTTGGAAGGGACGTTCGTTTTAAATCTGAAAAGTTGAGATCAGAGTTAACTGCCAATACCTCTTTGCTTAAGGTTCATTGTTAATAAGCAACTGGTGAACGTTAGGACGCATTGCAGATTTCACAAATTCGTCACAAACAACATCAGCGCTTGCCAGGCGCGTGGTCTATTCTTGCCGGGAGTTCCGACTTCACCAACTAAGGATTTTTCTTTGCGTGTACTGTAAATACCTGCTGGAAACTAACACACCGGTAAACTTGGATGTATAGCAAGTAAGTTTGCGATATTTCTCGCAGAACTTGTTCAACATGTTCAATATTATTGTCTTTTCACACCTTCGTAACGGTTTTGTGTGGTTATGTTTCACAACACTCACTTGTTCCGCCATGTTACTTTCATAGTTAAAGATGCGCGCGCCGGAACAGTTAGGCTGGTTACAAATCCACTTAACTACGTGTTTTTACAATTCAACTATGCTTAGTACGCTTAGTTCGTGTTTTAGCAATCATTAAGTGAGGTTTCAGAGCTTAGTAGTAGTATTTTTCCCAAGGGACTATTTTGTTGGCGTGCTGCGGTCAAAATGCACGTGGTTTTGTTTACATTTACTATATTCACTTGATGTATATTGTATACATTTTTACTTTCTCTACTATACCTTGTTCCACTCTTAGAAGACAGTATGGAGTTAAATGGGATATATCTGTCTCTATCTAGCGCATACAAGTTGCCATTAGCCTCGTCCTTTTCTACCCTCGCGCTCTTGCCAGGTTCCTAATAGCATGGTATAAATATTCAGTTATTATAAATTTCAGGTTTGAACACATTATCCTACACAGAATTTTTTCTCTATTGGTTTATATCATTTTTAGAGTCATTATACATTTCTATAGGCCCATATTTATTCAAAAAAACATTTTCTCTATATAGAAGTCCGATATGTGCTGTTTCTATACTCATCACGTACTAACAAACTAACTGCTAGAATGCGTTTTCTTAGGTAGAGAAACTATAGTGCTACTACCTGCCCACTTTGAATTCTCTATGTTTACTCAGTTAAGTGTTACAATTTTTTAAATTAAATGTTTTCGGAAAATTTTATATCTGTGCACTGCAAAAGTTACGCAGTGTGAAACTTTTTTATTATTGAGTTTACATCAGGGAACCAGCGAGAACAAATGTTGAGGAAGGTTGGAGAAAGTTTTTAAAGTAAACCAAAAGGCTGTAACTTCTTTCTTTCATCGAGTAGGGCAAACAAAAGTATTCATCTATTCAGCGTATTCTCGCGCCAGGGCTGACACAGAAGATAGTATAAGGAGCAGCACTAGCATTAGTACGAAAGAAGTCGGTGTGTATCTGTGGGCTGTTATCGCTTTATTTATTTAATATTTTTGTAAATATTTGTAGTTATGGAGGGGGAAGCTAGAAAGGGACGATATATTGCTAAATTAAGAAGTAAGGAACGCCAAATAATTATGAAGGTGTTCGATTATTTTTGAAGTAAAATGCTATCGGGTGTTCAGAAGCAGTAGTGTATAGGATTAAAAAGGAAGTAATGAAAGGACCTCTAAGAACGCCATCGAAAAAGAAAGCAAAAAGGGCGGGAAAAAAGAAGTATATTGTGAATAGTGCAAAGTGAAGTGCGGCGAATTGTTCATTCTTTAATGTTTGCAAATTTTCAACCCACGCTGAATATAATTTTGTCACGGGTCAACAGTGATGAGACCCTACCAAATTTCTCAAGGGCCACTCTTAGTCGGTTCTTACATGATTTGGGGTTCGAATATGAAAGAAGGGGTAACAAGTGCATATTAATAGAAAGAGACGATATCGATATCATCAGATGGCGACATAAATATCTAAAAGACGTAAAAAGGTTTAGGGACCAGGGGAAATCAGTTGTTTATACAGACGAGTCATTTGTAAATTTAGGTCATACAGTAACAAAGGCATGGAGGGATACCAAAGTTAAAAGTGCCCATCAATTGAAGGACTAAGTACAGGACTCAGCCACCTCGGGGTCGCGCGCGGAGAAAGATTTGCAACTAGTACATGTTGCAACACTGCGCTCCATTTAACGTGTACTGTCTTCTAAGGGTGGAACGCGCTTTAGTAAGTATAGGAAATATTGTATTCCATCCAAAAATGAGGCCTCCTGAAAAAAAAGAAGCATTTCTAGAAAAACGTCCGCGCGCGCGCGTGTGTTAAACGTTTATAGGAATAGAATACTTCAATTTATTATAAGTAAGTTGTTGAGAATGTAAAACTGATGTAGAGTGTGAGGAAATACCTCGAGAACCTCGTGGTAATACGACTCTGAAACATGTACAAACATGCAGTATAACGACTTGCAGTTTTTATGACGCTGTTCTCCGTTATTGAAAAATCGAGTATCTCTTCTGACAGAGGCAAGAGAGACATGATTAATGACGTGGCTCTGACTTTAAGTATGGAACGCTTGAGTGTAGCTGCGGGCCACAGAAAAACACCACGGCCAGAAAGAAAGAAAGAATATCGCGGCACGGCGCGGCGGGAGTGGAGCGAAAAACATTTACCGCTTTGAGCTGCGAGAACGCAGTTTAATGAGGTAGTACAGCTTAAAATACTGCCAACTTACGTTTAATACATTGCACATACACGGAACTGACAACCTTGGAAAAAATAACATGATATTGAAGGTAATAATGGTAATAAAAATCATTATTTATTATTATTATTATTATTATTATTATTATTATTATTATTATTATTATTATTATTATTATTATTATTATTATTATTATTATTATTATTATTATTATTATTATTACTATTATTATTATTATTATTATTATTATTATTATTATTATTATTATTATTATTATTATTATTATTATTATTATTATTATTATTATTATTATTATTATTATTATTATTATTATTATACTTAGGGGATGGCTCGCCGGTAACGTCGCAAGGAGACGTTTTTTAGGGTTGCCTAGAAAATGATTTTTTGTATCGAAAACTATTTCATGCATATGTTTGAAAATATGGCTATAAATAAATATTTATAAATTGGTCCTGTTAAAACAGTCTAGTATGTAGAGGATTAGATAAACTATCAATAGGCTACTTATCTTATTTGTAGGCGTTCAGGAAGCTCAAACACATCTGAGATTTGAGTACTCACCTGGAAAGATAGAAAGAGAAATTAATGCGCAGATATTAAAGGAACCATCTTATATCTATTTATTCCTAAACACGAAAAACTGACTGCTTAATTCACAGGAGGCCAACATGGACTGGGTAAACATGCTCTCACATGACTTCCTCTATTGTTGTACTATATACTTCATTTGTCATAAAAATATCTTGAACATTTCAATCAAAATTGTTAGAGCCATTTTCTAGAAAATCAAATTTCTCGAAAAACTTTTCATGCAAAGGGTAGTTTAGGGTAGAGGAATTTTCTGCAGTGTCGCATCCTTAAAAAACATTAAACTTAAATACCAATTTTGGTTTTTAAGCAACTTTTGTTTATGAGCTATGCTCTCCGCAGGCTGAGACACACGGACCTTTTTCTAAAAATGCTTTTCTTTGGATTTAAGGGGCCATAAAACATATATTTCCAGTGAAATGTCGACATCGAATTTGTGGGTTGAATGGAATACAGTTTTTCACCAAAAGGTCCGTACCCAATTGTATTTTTCTCGTTGGTAATAATTAGGGCTAGGAAGTTCATGCATTTGCAAGTTTTTTCATAGGGGTTAAAAATGTATGCTTTTACATTATGTGCACGAATTACGGAATATTCAGTTATTTGGACATGATTTTATGGTGCATATAACTGCATATTTTCTTGATTTTTGATAAATGCATATTATTTCAATACTATAGCCCCTATCTTGCATATTTTAATGATTTTTATGCTTTTTTTATCTTTTCATCTGTATAATATTTTTCATATTGGTAGCATTTCTGAGACAATGGTTCTTTCCCATTGGTAGATAGATTTGTGTCCAGTACGAAGATAATTTTTGTTAAATCTCCTAAAAGAGTGAAGTTGTTTAGATCAACAGCACCTAATATCCGACTTCCTCCTGCACCAGTGTTAATCGATGGGGAACATGGATCGATGCAGTTTTATATTATGCTGAGCACATAGAAATAGTCGAAGAGCTTATTAATTCATTGGACTTGAAAGATACTTCATCAATAGAAACTGTGCACAATATTCTGTCAGGCACTGGGTTAAAAGAGGATCTTAGTTTCATATCTGCCCATTTTTCTTTCTTACCAACAGCCATAACGGCATTGGAAGCTGTAGGATCTCCTTTGCGTGAATCACTTACTGTCTTTGAAAAAACAATATGTGATCTAAGTTCGGTTCCTGGTAGCATAGGACAAAAAGTGAAAGAGAAAGTGAATTATGTAATTTCAAAAAATTCTGGTTATAAACAGATGTGCGGTATTCGAGACATCCTCAAAAGAAAACCATGTCTCACCAAGAGACTTGACTCTGTGTGTGTGTGTGTGTGTGTGTGTGTGTGTGTGTGTGTGTGTGTGTGTGTGTGCGCGCGCGCGCGTGCGTGCAGGCGTGCGTGTGTGCGTGCATGTGTGTGTGTGAAGCAGTCAGCATCATTTAAATATGCCCCGATAACATCTTGTGACGTGGAGAGAAGTTTTACACGTTACAAAAGTGTTTTGCGAGACAACAGACGATGTTTTACAGTTGAAAATTTGTGCAAAGTGTTGGTTGTGAACTGCAATCTAGCAGTTAATACTAGCAGCGGGACCACTTCTGCTTCAACCTCTAAGGAATAAGGTAATTTTATTTAATATTTATACTAACTCGTCTTGTCTACTGCAAAGGGACATTGTTTTAATTAAATAGTGCATATTTCTTGGCATCTTTTCAAGTTTTTAAGAGCATATTTGCATGCATATTTCAGTGTTTTTTAGGGCATGAACTTCCGAGCCCTAGTAATAATGCACGATGTGCCTTGGGTTTGACCATCTAATTCCCAAATGCATGTGAAGGTAATTACAGAGACATCTGTGTCTCAATTTCCTGTGATGTTCTTTGCAACAACCCCCTCCACTCCTTGAATACGAAGCTAACCCTCCCTCCGGTTTCAATTTTCGTTTCTGTCGACTTACTCCACGTCGACTTTAACTTGACGGTAACATAGGACTGCAATTTCAGGAGGAAGCCGGTACCTGCACAGGATTTCCTTCCCTCCTTCCTTCCCGGAGAAACAAAAAACGATAAAACGTGTGTCAGTGAATCCTAAATAAGGATCTTGAACCAGAGATCAGGGAACCGGGGTCTTATACGGAATTAAACTCAGAAAACCAAACTGAACAAATTCTGGGAGTTCACGTTCATTGGCAAAACAGAAAGAAACCTAAGATTAGGGAGTTTTAAAACCCTGATTAGAAATCTACCTTAAACGTTCTTCTGACGTCATTAATTCTACGTCCAATCAGAAGCAAGCACGTTTGACTGCTTGAATAACGCAGCAATAATGAAGTCGGCTAATCATGTAAAAATTTCCTCCTGTGTCTGTGATCATTCAGTGGACACCATAACTCAAAAACGAAAAGTCGGTTAGAAACAAAAGTTGGTATTTCAGTATGTCTTTTAAGGATACGGCACGAAGATTGTGAAGAAAATAGCCCCACCCTAAACTACCCTTTACATGGAACAGTTTTCGAAAATTTTGATTTTCTTGAAAATGGCTCTAACGATTTTGATTAAAATGTCATATGTTTGAGACATTTTTATGACAAATGAAATGTATATCTTGAATTTTCTGGCTATAGCCCCTGTAGTCGTATTTACTCCGGACGACTTTGGCATAACTGGTAAACCGTTAGAGATAGACAAAATCATACTGTACAAAAAATGTAGATCTTGCTAAAATACGCAATTTATGGCTGAATAAATTTTCTAGTAGGGTGAACCATTTCGGAGATATTCTTTTTTGTGTGTATGAGTTTCGGAAAACTTAGAACTTTCCTGAAATGGATCATCGTTGTTCATTTTTTTATATGTTAAGTGTGCAAAGACAACAGAATCTCAAAGCTTTAAAACATTTGACTATCGCACAAAGCCTATTTTATTTCAATATTCCCCTTGTACCTACAAGGAAATAGGCAATAAGATAGTTTGTACAAATGTTTATCTTAACTAACACGAAGAAGATATAGGAATAAGAGTTTGTAAGAATGGTTAGTACAAGAGTAGAGAAAGTCATGTGAGTGCAACACATCAGATTTTTATATCTTAGCCTGCTACATTCACATATTTCCCTTGCACCTGCACGGAAATAAGCAATTAGATAATTTGTACAAATGTTTACCTCAACTAACATGAAGAAGATATAGGAATAAGAGTAAGCTACGGCGCATTACATCAACGCATATACCTTCACTTGTTCACTGTAGTTGTTGTAGTGTTTAACGCCCGCTTTTACTACTACGGCACCGCAGGCGGTGACACTGATGATACATGGAATGAAGATGGAGCACCGGTGGAATGAGATGGCGGGGGAAACCGGAGCACCCGGAGAAAACCCGCCCTGACGCCGCTTCGTCCACCACGAATACCACATGCGGGTCCCTGGGATCGAACCCGGGCCGCCTAGGTGATAGGCGAGCGTGCTAATCGCTCGGCCACGGCGCCGCCTTGTTCACTGTAGGACTGACACTGGTTCCTCTGCGAGGTTTTTAACCACCAAGACTAAATTTGTTTCCAGATTGCTGAGTAAACGCTTGCTTTTAGCGACGAGGAGGTGACTTTTTCATCTGGTGACGAACAGAGCTCGTCTCGTAACCCGGTTAACTCTGGAGTTAGTGAATGCGTGCGGATTATGTTATAAAAGGCTGCTTCATCCAGGAAAATGCCAGTCCGCTTCCCAGAGATGCCCTCTTTAAGGGAAAATTAGTCCACAGGCAACAAAAATAAAAAATCTGATGTGTTGCAATCACATGACTTTCTCTACTCTTGTACTAAACATTCTTACAAACTCTTATTCCTATATCTTCTGCGTGTTAAGATAAACATTTGTATAACTTATCTTATTGCTTATTTCCTTGTAGGTACAAGGGGAATATTAGAATACAGTAGGCTTTGTGCGATAGTCAAATGCTTCAAAGCTTTGGGATTCTGTTGTTTTTGCCCACTTAACATAAAAAAATGAACAACGATGATCCTTTTCATGAAAGTTCTAAGTTTTCCGAAACTCACACACATAACAAGGAATATCTCCAAAATGGTTCACCCTACAAGAAAATTTATTTAGATATAAATAGTGTATTTTACCAAGATCTACATTTTTTGTATATTATGATTTGGTCTATCTCTAACGGTTTACCAGTTATGCAAAAGTCGTCCAGAGTAAATACGACTACAGGGGCTGTAGCCAGAAAGTTCAGGATATACATTTCATTAGTCATAAAAATATCTCAAACATATGACATTTTAATCGAAATCGTTAGAGCCATTTTCAAGAAAATCAAAATTTTCGAAAAATTGTCCATGTAAAGGGTAGTTTAGAGTGGGGCTATTTTCTTCAAATTCTTCGTGTCACATCTTTGAAGGACATTAAACTTAAATACCAACTTTGGTTTTCAACCGACTTTTCGTTTTTGAGTTATGCTGTCCACAGACTGAAAGACACAGACACACACGCGGACCTTTTTCTAAAAATGCTTTTTTTTTATCCAGGGGGCCTCAAAACATAATTTCCGGTGAAATATCGACATCGAATTTTTGGGTGGAATACAATATTTCCCCTTCTTACGAGTAGAGAAAGTAAAAATCTGATGTGTTACACTCACATGACTTTCTCCACTCTTTTACCAACCATTCCTACAAACTCTTATTCCCATATCTGCTTCATGTTAGTCGAGGTAAACATTTGCAGAAATTGTCTTACTACTCATTTCTTTGTAGGTACAAGGGGAATATGACGATACAGTAGGCTTTGAGCGATAGTCAAATCTTTCATTGTTATTAAAATCAAACACCAGCAACAATGTTTAAATAAATAAAAAACTTATGTTTCTAAACGAAATTTTAAAGGAGTTATGCAATGCATTGCCGCATAAAACAAGTCAATTATGATCATACTTTCAGTAATATCAATTAGACTCTAGAAACTTTTTTTCCCCCTCACCAATGTAGTATAGCTGACTAATACATCAAAACAATTCATTAAAATTCCAGCATTCGAGATCGGCAAGCATGGCGCCATCTGTTCTAGGAAGCAAGCGTCATTAAAATTCAAGATCTGATGATGATGATGATGAACACATAATTAAAACTTTTCAACTTTCAACTTATTTTATTAAAGAAGCATTTGCCTGGTGCCGGTATAGAGGGGCCCGGCTTACAGGCCAAAATTAACATTAATTATAATTGTTACAGTATTTACAATGAATTCAAGTTTGCTTTATCTTTTAAAAAACCCATATAGTGGGCACCCTTAGCCCACCGAGAACAGTTTTTTGGAGTATTCTCCATAATTAAAATTGATCTTTTACATAGCTAATATAGTAATTATACTAGCCTACCGTTCTATTGGATGAAAGCTAGTTTATTTTTTCGGATATACATAAGAACACTTATTATGCCTTCTTTTGGAAAGAAAGTTAAACGGTTGCAAATTTTATTTGCAGGTAAAAGAACACCAAAGTTAACCCTTTCATGCCTGGTGTGTCTTATAAGATACATAGGCTTTTTTTCCTATTTGTACAAGTTTTAACTTTTTTTTCTGCTATGTTCTTGTTATACTGTCTGTCACCAATTAAAAAAACATATTTGAGACGGTTTGAATTGCAAAAAATTATTTTTTTTACAATTTATATTGTAGTGTTTTTTTATTGCAAGCCTCTCGGTATTGGTGATGTTCATTTTTTTCCCCTGGACTTCGTACAGTGGCATAAGAAACCAAAACAATTCATTAAAATTGATCTTGTACATAGGTAATATAGTAATTATCCTAGCCTACCGTGCCATACGATGAAGATTAGTTTATTTTTTTCGGATATACCTAAGAGCACTTACTATGCCTTCGTTTGGAAAGAAAGTTAAACCGGTTGTAAATTTTATTTGCAGCTAAAAGAACCCCACATTTCAAACCAGAAGTTCGCAGTATTTATTGACTATTCTTATTCACAGCGTTCTAATTCTTCTCTAGCGCTATCTATCGGCGGTGAGACAATTTGACACCATGCGCACCTAGTGGCGGAATTGGGGACTAGGAAAGAACTATACTAGCAATATACTGTTACACCAATTAGTATTATAAGACATCTAAGTTAACGGATGAATTCTCGAGCGGAACGAGAGGGAAGGCTCCACTGTCGAATAATATTTAACTGGATTATTTCATAAATAAAATATGAATTTAACTACTACATCGCAAATATGGACAAGAGGAAGTATGGTATTCCATCCAAAAGTTGGATGTGGAGATTTACCGGAAATTGTTTTGAGGTCCCTGTGTGTGTGTGTGTGTGTGTGTGTGTGTGTGTGTGTGTGTGTGTGTGTGTGTGTGTGTGTGTGTGTGTGTGTGTGTGTGTGTCTGTGTCTGTGTTTAAAAAAGGTCAACCTCAGACTGTTTTCCATTGGATATTTTTCGAACATTTTTATTTTCTCAAACATAGTACTAAGGATTTTGAATGAAATACTATATGTTGAACTCTTAATTCCATATTATGTTTGTGACGTAACTTTACGTCAAATGCTTTTTTTTTTTCTTCCTGGAGTGAAAGCTTTCGGATATATTTCTAGTTACTTGACTGAAATATTCCAACACTGATACACTTCTCAAAGAGGAATATGTTATTGGTTCTTTTATTTATTGTTATTCAAAGAGGATGGAATTCTATAGACATAAAAAAATTAAAACATTCGACTATCATTTAAAACCTACTAAATTTACTTACACTCAGATGCGAAAGCGCAATGCAAAAGGCGATAACTATGTTAGAAATAAAACTTCTTGTTTTTATGTTTTAACTTTTAGCAAGGAAATGTTCCCTTATTTACTGAACGTGGCTCTTAAAAGCAAAGTTTAAAGATAAAAGTGCAGAATGACGATAGATGCAAAGAATACGCAAGGAAGGGTATAGAATTAAATATGGCAATTGCAGAGACGTAACGAAATTAACGAGAAACGAAGCAGTTTCAAAGAAAACACAAATTAAAACAACTTACACCAAGGTAAAATGGAAGGAGAGAATAAAAGGAGATATATTCCTTGTATCTTGGGGGGAAGACGAGTTTTTAAGTGTGTCTTGGAGCAGTGCTGGTGAAAGTGAAGCCACGCTCATTAGAACGTGGAGCTGGCATATTTTGGTAGATAATGAGGAGGGAAACTTGCTGTGCCAGTAGAAGCATGAGCTGGACAGATGAGGTAATGCGGACAACAGAGCTCATATAATTAAGGGAGTTGAAAATACTCTCGTCACCGGAGTAAACATCATAAGGTCCAGATGCAGGCTAAAGGAGGTGCGCAAATCTAAGACACAGGATCGAGAAAACAAAAAGTTTCCAAAAATTGTCCATGTAAGGACTAGTTTAGGGTGAAGGAAGTTTCTTCAAAATCCTCGTGTCACATCTTTGAAAAATATTAAACTTAAATGCCATCTTTGGCTTTTAATCGACTTTTGCTTTTTGAGTTATGCTGTCCACAGACACACACACACACACACACACACACACACACACACACACACACGACTTTCTCTACTCTTGTACTAACCATTCTTACAAACTCTTATTCCTATATCTTGTTCGTGTTAGTTGAGATAAACATTTGTACAAATTATCTTTTTGCTTATTTCCTTATAGGTACAAGGGGAATATTAGAATACACTAGGCTTTGTGCGATAGTCAAATCTTTTAAAGCTTTGAGATTCCGTTGTCTTTCCACAATGAACAACGATGATCCATTTCACGAAAGTTCTAAGTTTTGCGAAACTCACACACATAACAAGGAATATCTCCGAAATGGTTCACCCAACAAGAAAATTTATTTAGACATAAATTGTGTATTTTAGCAAGATCTACATGTTTTGTATAGTACGATTTGGTCTATCTCTAACGGTTTACCAGTTATGCAAAAGTCGTCCAGATTAAATACGACTACAGGGGCTATAGCCAGAAAATTCAAGATATACATTTCATTTGTCATAAAAGTATCTCAAACATATGACATTTTGATCAAAATCGTTAGAGCCATTTTCAAGAAAATAAAAATTTTTGAGAAATTGTCCATGTAAAGGGTAGTTTAGGGTGGGGATATTTTCTTCAAAATTTTCGTGTCGCATCCTTTAAAGACATTAAACTTAAATACCAACTTTGGTTTTTAACCGACTTTTCGTTCTTGAGTTATCTTGTCCACAGGCACACACGGACCTTTTTCTAAAAATGCTTCTTTGGGATACGTGGGACATCAAAACATATTTCCGATGAAATCTAGACATCGATTTTTTTCCTCTAGTTACTATCCGTAGTAGAGAAAGTAAAAAGAAACAGAATCGTTTATGGATATACACTGTTCAGTTTTGGAAGATTGGCAACAGTGTGCATAAAAGGCTTAATTATTGCCAACGGTGTTTTAACCTTTTAACTAAAGTTTGTCTGAGGCTCAATTGTTTCGCCTCTCTCTCTCGTATCTTCGCCGCTATCATTGTCGCTACTTTGAATTTACTCGGGTGGTATCACATGTAAGCTGTCAACTTCAACACAACAGACAACATCCCTGCGTCTGACAGCATCCCCTGCGCTAATGGGGAAAGCAACCCTTATTTATAGCTAAATATAACACATCTGCTATGAACGTGTAGCGAATCATTCCATTTTTTAGCGGAAATGTAAATTAAACCAAAAGCAATTCTTGCATATGAGGGATGATAATAAACGTTAAAAGGAGCGTAATGATGAAAATAGGCAAATAAAAGGTTTAGACAGAAATATAAATTTATTGGAAAACGGAGAAATTAGAAAATGGAAGAAGTTGTGTATACCTAGATGCGATATTGGCAAAAGAGGAACAATAGATCATGAAATAAATAATAGGATCAAGAACAAAACGGCAAAAGGCGAAACCGTGTTGATTTTCTATCACTTTTTGTCCTCTAAATTTTACTACAAATTCGCAATTTTCTTCTCGTTGCTAACACAGTTTATGGTCTTTTCTGTTATTACAATTCACAATTGTTCTGATATTCTTTCTCAGTCTTTCAGTTTCTCTGTTCCTTATATCTTGACTATTACGATACAATCACTCGACGACACATATGTACTCACTGACAGGCTGGCCGACTCGCTCACGTGACTAAAACTAACTGTACGCAACGACTTAAAGAACTAAACTAACTCTAAATGGACTGGCTGCTCTCGCAAGCTCTATTTATATTGGAGCCAGCGTCACGTGACCTTCGAGAAGCCTCTGTACACACGTTCAATGATGACTCAGCGGGATTAACGAGAAGCTTCTGGACCGCACTGGTGTTATCGCGCTGTTACAGTCATGTACATACACAACCACTCCAGGCCAGTGAGCCTCTCTCGTCCGTACATTGTTGAACGACCCAAAGTCACACTACTATAATTAGAAAGAGAATTAAATCGGCGAACAAAGAGGAGGGTATACACAGCATTATATCAGTCGATTTTAATATAAGAAAATGAAAGCTGGACAATTAACCTAGGTAAACATGCAAGTAGAATAGGTGCAGCCCAAATGAGATATTGTGTGTCTGTGTGTGTCTGTGTGATTGTTAACAGCTTAAGTCAAAACCATTTTGATTCTTTTATCTCTTGGCCGTGCTAAGAGAATGCAATTTTCAAAGTCCTCATTTAGCGACCAGTTTTAAAAGATATGACTATGGTTAAGAGCTCACTGTGCTCACATATTCCTCTTGTACCTACAAGGAAATAAGCAATAAGATAATTTCTGCAAATGTTAATCTCAACTGACACGAAGAAGATATAGGAATAAGAGTTTGTAAGAATTGTCAGTACAAGAGTAGAGAAAGTCATGTGAGTGCAACACATTTTTAAATGTATTTCTAGTGAAGTTATGATATCGAATTGTTGGCAAAACTGCATTAGTGTACCATCCAGTCTATACGCTTGTATTATCTGTGGATAGATGGCAGACAACTCATCCAGTCTATACGCTTGTATTATCTGTGGATAGATGGCAGACAACTCATCCAGTCTATACGCTTGTATTATCTGTGGATAGATGGCAGACAACTCATCCAGTCTATACGCTTGTATTATCTGTGGATAGATGGCAGAGAACTCATCCAGACTATACGCTTGTATTATCTGTGGATAGATGGCAGACAACTCACCCAGTCTATACGCTTGTATTATGTGTGGATAGATGGCAGACAACTCACCCAGTCTATACGCTTGTATTATCTGTGGATAGATGGCAGACAACTCACCCAGTCTATACGCTTGTATTATGTGTGGATAGATGGCAGACAACTCACCCATTCTATACGCTTGTATTATGTGTGGATAGATGGCAGACAACTCACCCAGTCTATACGCTTGTATTATGTGTGGATAGATGGCAGACAACTCACCCAGTCTATACGCTTGTATTATGTGTGGATAGATGGCAGACAACTCACCCAGTCTATACGCTTGTATTATCTGTGGATAGATGGCAGACAACTCATCCAGACTATACGCTTGTATTATCTGTGGATAGATGGCACAGAACTCATCCTGTCTATACGCTTGTATTATCTGTGGATAGATGGCAGAGAACTCATCCTGTCTATACGCTTGTATTATCTGCGGATAGATGGCACAGAACTCATCCAGTCTATACGCTTGTATTATCTGTGGATAGATGGCAGTGAACTCATCCTGTCTATACGCTTGTATTATCTGTGGATAGATGGCAGTGAACTCATCCTGTCTATACGCTTGTATTATCTGTGGATAGATGGCACAGAACTCATCCAGTCTATACGCTTGTATTATCTGTGGATAGATGGCAGTGAACTCATCCTGTCTATACGCTTGTATTATCTGTGGATAGATGGCAGTGAACTCATCCAGTCTATACGCTTGTATTATCTGTGGATAGATGGCAGTGAACTCATCCTGTCTATACGCTTGTATTATCTGTGGATAGATGGCAGTGAACTCATCCAGTCTATACGCTTGTATTATCTGTGGATAGATGGCACAGAACTCATCCTGTCTATACGCTTGTATTATCTGCGGATCTGGTTCGTGGTATTAAATATCCAATCGGGGATTTACCTTAACGACTAGGGAAACCATGAAAACACTGCGTCAGATTCGAACACCTAAAATGTTTAAAATGTCGGCTTCGTCAGCTGTAAACAATGGACAAATTTATTTGCACTATGCCAGGTAATCTCTTTGTCATTATCGAACGAGCCGTAGGAAATCCCACAGTTGGGCAAGTATTGGTGGACAAAGGGCGGACAAGTGTCGGGGTTAATATTCATTAAAGTATTGCTGAAACAGTAATATAACGCATACGTATCGATTATACAGCTCTCTTTTGTTTCCAGCTTCACGGATTAACTAGCCGTCGCGTTCGTATAATGGAACATAAAATACTGCTTTCTGTTAAAGTGTCAATTTCATATATACGTAGCTAGCTGACGTGGAAAAGCTGCGCAAATATTGCATATAATGCTGCGGAAAAACGGATATGAAATTACTTTTCACTTTGTGAGAATTCCCCTTTGTACTACTGCTAATAGACTGAGATAAACAAACGAGAGTAAATATTTGAACTCGCTTTTGTCTTCGACGTGATGTTTTATCCGAAAATTTCATATGACTTACTAATGTCTAAGCTGAACCAAAAATATAGCTCTTGTTAAAATACAGAATTCATGTGAATATATTTTGTCATAAACCATTTCCGAGATATTCACCGTTATTGGCTTGTATCTGAAAACACTAATGCTTTTCTCAAAAGCAAAGTCCTGATTACTTTCTCTACTACGTATAGTAAGTAGAGGAAGTATTGTCCTACGTCCAAAAATTCTATGTCGAGATTTCACCGTAAATACATGTTTTGAGACCCCCTGAATCCAAAAAAAGCATTTTTAGAAAAAGGTCCGTGTGTGTGTCTGTGTGTCAGTCTGTGGACAGCATAACACAAAAACGAAAAGGCCGTTAAAAACCAAAGTTGATATTTAAATTTTATGTCTTTCAAGGATGCGACACGACGATTTTGAAGAAAATAGCCCCACCCTAAACTACCCTGGAAAACTTTTCGAAAATTTTGATTTTCTTGAAAATGGCTCTAACAATTTTGATTAAAATGTCATATGTTTGAGATATTTTTATGACAAATGAAATGTATATCTTGAATTTTCTGGCTATAGCCCCTGTAGTCGTATTTACTCCGAACGACTTTTGCATAACTGGTAAACCGTTAGAGATAGACCAAATCATACTATACAAAAAATGTAGATCTTGCTAAAATACAGAATTTGTCTCAATAAATTTTCTTGTAGGGTGAACCATTTCGGAGATATTCCTTGTTATGTGTGTGAGTTTCGGAAATCTTAGAACTTTCGTGAAATGGATCATCTTTGTTCATTTTTTTATATGTTAAGTGGGCAAAGACAACAGAATCTCAAAGCTTTAAAACATTTGAGTATTGCAAAAAGCTTACTGTATTCCCATATTCCCCTTGCACCTACAAGGAAATAGGCCATAAGATAATTTGTACAAATGTTTATCTTAACTAACACTTTACATTTCCATAGTTCTGTTCCATTTTTGTTTATTATTTTTTTCAATCTTCCAAAGGTTTGTTGTTATTCAGCTGAATCGATGAAAATGTTAAGATCTAAAAAGAAAATTTTATTCTTGCTTTAAATCATGTTTACGTGTCATATAAAATATGTGTACAGTCTCGCGAAGGTTCTCAAATCCTACTTTGATTCTGACGGTTCAATTGTTGACAGTCACGTACACACAGCAGTCACGCGAGGCAGCCTGACGTTTGACATTTTTGCCCATTCGCTAATGAGTGTTAAATAGCTTCGTTGAGCCTTTGTTGTGCGCGTAGCCCGACGTCACACTGGTAAGCGCGCGGGGTATTTCATTAAATAGTTAAATCGTCTAAAAGTATACTCTTGTAACATCGACTATGTGAG
The DNA here is from genome assembly GCA_030765045.1 of Tenodera sinensis. Classification (NCBI taxonomy): domain Eukaryota; kingdom Metazoa; phylum Arthropoda; class Insecta; order Mantodea; family Mantidae; genus Tenodera; species Tenodera sinensis. The sequence continues at coordinate 199,156,694 of CM060963.1, forward strand.
CTATTCTGTTATGTGTTAGCATTCATTTCGGCAAAGATATTCCAACGTTCACTTGTTCTGTACAGAATAACCTAATCACCACTGAACGCTCATATGTTTCAGAGCTGCCAGTTTCCGTGAAGCAGGTCTGAATGTTCACAAGCATCTGGCATCTCCCATCGGAAAACATTTATGCGTGTTCAGCAAACTTGAGGATGTGCAAACATTAGCAAGCTTCTGTTTAATTTGCGTGCGTAGGTAAGTACACTTCCGGCACCAGATTCCAGCTCCTAAAATAAATACAACATGGAAACTAGACCTTTTCTGGAACTCCGTGTGAAAAAACCCTCATCCCACGTAAATAAATTTAGTAACACAGCCCTGTAAATTGACACACACGCGCGCGCGCGCACGCACACACACATACACAGACATACACGCACACATACACGCACGCACACACACACACACATACACACACCACACACACGCACACATACACACACACACCACACACCACACATACACACACAAAAGGCTGATAAGTGTTAGGTTTTTGCTGTGATATTCCACATTATTTTCACACTGTATTCACTTCTTCTCTTCTCTTTTGGTGGTGACAAAATAATTACGATAAACATTAACAAGATTCATGGTCGTGATTGGTTGAAAAATAACATTGCTTTGAGCGTGTTTACTTGTTCACTACCATTTGGGGAATGAGTAAATGAATTAAATCCAGTTACTTGCGTTATATATGATATAAAATTTGCGTAACACTGACAAAATGCAGTGTATAGACAAAGTAAATAAAATAGTAAAATGCGTCAATATATAATGAAGTGGAGTGCTGGCATACAATTACTTGTGCATAATTTATCTTGTAATAATGGTGCAACATCGCTCGCCATATTATGTGATGCAATTTGTTTCAGAGTAACAACATTGGTAGTTATTACTACAGCTAATGTTATATTAAGGATTATCTGTGTTGTTAAAGTAAAGTGGCAATGATCGTTACACGCGCGCGCACACACACACACACACACACACACACACACACACACACACACACACACACATATAACATAATTAAGGAGCAACAAGATAAACATTTGTACAAATTATCTTATTGCTTATTTCCTTGTAGGTACAAGGGGAATATTAGAATAAACTAGCCTTTGTGCGATTGTCAAGTCTTTTAAAGCTTTGAGATTCCGTTCTCTTTGCACACTTAACATATAAAAAAATGAACAACGATATTCCATTTCACGAAAGTTTTAAGTTTTCCGAAACTCACACACACAACAAAGAATATCTCCGAAATGGTTCACCATACAAGAAAATTTGTTGAGACATAAATTGTGTATTTTAGCAAGATCTACATTTTTTCTATAGAACGATTTGGTCTATCTCTAACCGTTTACCAGTTATGCAAAAGTCGTCTAGAGTAAATACGACTACAGGGGCTATAGCCAGAAAATTCAAGATATACATTTCATTTGTCATAAAAATATCTCAAACATATGTAATTTTAATCAAAATCGTTAGAGCCATTTTCAAGAAAATCAAAATTTTCGAAAAATTTTCCATGTAAAGGGTAGTTTAGTGTGGGGCTATTTTCTTCAAAATCTGCGCGTCGCATCCTTAAAAGACATTAAACTTAAATACCAACTTTTGTTTTTAACCGACTTTTCCTTTTTTAGTGATGCTGTCCACAGAGACATTGACACACACACGGATCTTTTTGTAAAACTGCTTTTTTTGGATTCAGGGGGTCTCAAAACATATATTTCCGGTGAAATCTCGACATCGAATTTTTAGGTGGAATACAATACTTCCCCTACTTACCAGTAGAGAAAGTAAAAATAAGTAACAATGTTCCATTTGACAGAGGTATGTTCTCCAAAACTCACACCAATAACAAGAAATATCTCCGAAATAGTTCACTCTACAAAAAATGTACTCAGACAGAAATTTTATGTGTTAACGAGATCTACATTTTTTATAGTAAGATTTTGTCTATCTCTTAGTCATAACCCTGTCACCTACAAGGAAATAAGCAATAAGATAATTTGTACAAATGTTTATCTCAACTAACATGAAGAAGATATAGGAATAAGAGTTTGTAAGAATGGTTAGTTCAAGAGTAGAGAAAGTCATGTGAGTGCAACACATCAGATTGTTTTCTCTTGTCAGTAGTACGGAACCAATCCAATGGGATGTCGTCTGTGACACCAAAACAAAAGCGGGCGGTATCACCTGGCCAAGACGATGAGTAAGCCAAACGGACAGGATGATAACGCCCAGCCCCAACTGCATCCGGTACGGTACAATAGGAAGGAGAATTAAGTCATATTATGGCATGAAGATGACTCCTTTAATGATGTTTTCTTGTCAGTCCGGCAAGGTCGAGGAGCGTAGCGAAGCCAATTCTATTGTTACTCTGACTGGCAACAAGAGTGTTTCCCCAGTATATGTCCGGCTGGAGGCAGCCCAAGGGCCTGTCCTAATATAACCCTCTCTTAGACCTGTATTACACTCATTAATCATCACCACCTCACCATTTTTGGATGGATGGTTTTGTTAACAAACAAAATTGCCACTATTGGGGCACTCGCAATCCAATTCAGGTTCAAGAACGACAACTTCTTCCCCAAAAGGTTACTGTGTGGTGTGGATTTTGGTATGTTTTCCAAGACGAAGATGGTAAAGCTCTAATTGTCAATGGAGAAAGACACCGAGCTCTTATAAGGGGCTATTTTTGGCCTCAATTGGATTGTATGTATCTCAGAAACATCTGGTTCCAGCAAGATGTCATACTGCTCTCCAAACAATCAATCTTTTGAAGGAGAAGTTCAGAGGTTTCATCATTTCCTGTGATGGTGATGTTAACTGGCCCCGGAGATGGTGTGATTTAAAGCCGTTGGATTACTTCTTGTGGAGTTACGTTAAATCTAGAGTATGTCTTCTATCATTCAAAATTGGGTCAACCGTATTTGGTATTTAGGTCTTACATATTTTAAGGATGCGACACGAACATTTTGAAGAAAATTCCTCCAACCTAAACTATCCTTTACATGGAAAATGTTTCGAAAATTTTTATTTTCTTGAAAATGGCTCTAACAATTTTGATTAAAATGTCATATGTTTGAGATATTTTTATGAAAAATGAAATGTATATTGAATTTTAGCCCCTGTAGTCGTATTTCCTCTGGACGACTTTTGCATAAGTGGTAAACCGTTAGAGATAGACCAAATCTTACTATACAAAAAATGTAGATCTTGCTAAAATACACAATTTATGTCTGAATAAATTTTCTTATAGGTTGAACCATTTCGGAGATATTAATCGTTATGTGTGTGAGTTTCGGAAAACTTAGAACTTTCGTGAAATGGATCATCGTTCTTCATTTTTTTATATGTTAAGTGTGCAAGGACAACAGAATCTCAAAGCTTTAAAACATTTGACTATCGCACAAAGCCTACTGTATTCTAATATTCCCCTTGTACCTACAAGGAAATAAGCAATAAAATAAGTCGTACAAATGTTTATCTCAACTAACACGAAGAAGATATAGGAATAAGAGTTTGTAAGAATGGTTAGTGCAAGAGTGGAGAAAGCCATGTGAGTGCAACAGATTTTTTTCCTTGTTCTGACAGCCCCATTGTCGTCGGGCCGCGCATTTACAAGGACTGGTGTGGGGTAGCTTCACCTCGAGCGTCTCTTTGATAGGCGACCAGGAACTTTGCGTGGTTGATCCATACAGAGCAATTAATTATTGAATAATTATCCCTTAAACAGTACTTACGCCCTAAATCAGCGGTTGTATGTTTGAATCTCTTTTAGGCCGTTAAACTTGTGTTATTAAATCCTTATTGCGAGGAAGAGATTTCGTTTCCACTCAAACCTGTATTACAGCGCCATCTAAAATTTTCATAATGAAAGGTGCTAAAATGCGGCACCGCAGTGAAAAATTCCACTCTTTTATACCTCGCGTAAAAAAAGAAATAAAAACAGTAACAGCAGCGGTGAACCCCAATTAGGCAGGGGTTTATATTTTGTTCGCCTACCTCTCCAGACCAACAATACGAACGTCACCTTTAAAAGCATTGTTAGGTTATACTGAGGCTCGTATAAGGGAGAATTGTGTTTTGCACATTATGAAGCCTAGTCCCTAGGGATCTCTAAAACCTCACTTCTTCTTTCACATTAGTAACCGTGTCTAGACCATTCTCTTGACATCTCAAATTCATGACCATCATAACCTTACAAACTGCACAGAGTGATTTTCTGCAAGTCTTTTATCAATTAGAATTATTTCTAACATAACTGTGGCTATTAAGTAATTAATAATGGCTTGGCACAAACTCTTATTCCTATATCTTCATCGTCTTAGCTGAGATAAATATTTGTACAAATTATCTTATCTAGAACTTTCGTGAAAAATCTGACCAGGTTATTACCGACGTGTGTGTGGAAGTTAAGAAAGGTCCGTGTGACGTCATCCCCTGTATATAAGGATGCAGTATCAGACATTTTGTGTTTAAAAGGCAGTATAGAAGTCACTATCCAAGCAGTACTGTGGTATTTTTATCATTATTATTGTTGTTATTATTGTTATTATCTTCATCATTACATATTTACTGTATGTGTGAATGAAACACAATTGCTATTTACAGAACATTTAAATAGGTACTATAATCACGTGACTTTCAGTGGCTTCACATCTGCTTTATTCCCCATTCCCCTGTCCTGTGTTCACGCTCATTTTCATCCCTCCGTTGCAGTGTAAGTTACGTTCCCTTTCATCCTGAAGCTGGTGGATTATCCCTACCAACTACAGCACAGGTTTCATTATGTTGGTACTACTGCTTGCGCATTTTATGGATCCACCATGAAGGGAGCGTAATTCGGCAACATAACCTATAAAGTTAGTAACTAAATTTATTTGCAAAATAAATTAGACGAAATTTTGATTACGGGATTCACCGGAAATGCAGTCCCCAGAATCTAAAACGGAACATCTACAGTAAAAGGTAATGTAGAAATTATATCTAAAAATGGCGGCTCAATTACAAAGCGTTTATGTGTACGAAATTGCACTTTTCTAGAACAAACAGTTTTTAGAACAATTATTTATTCATTAATTCTAAGAGATACGTGTATGTGCGGGCAAGATTTGAAAATAAAAATTCAATGCCATTGCCTGGATTTGAACCACCACATTAAATTCCCCAACGACTAGTATTTTCCTGGTGGACCAACAATCAATTTTGCATTAATTGATTGACCTTATAAATTGTATAACTGCAAATTATGTAACTAAAGCTTGAAGTACGGTTCTAAGTCACCCTTGAGGTATGTATTCCCTTGTGGTCTACCTGGAAAATACCAGTCAGTTGGGAAATTGAACCCCGCACCGGCATTTACCGAGGTAGCATATCTCTGCCCTGAAGAAGGATCTGTTGAAAGCTGCAACTCGTGTTGTGGTCTACAAGGAAACCACAAGCCTGCCCCTTCCATATTTCCCGGTTATTACTGCTAGGGATCTTGAATCGCGTGTGCTGCTATCTTCTGAGAGAATTTGCAGACAGAACTATATTGTGTCCATACTTGCAACACCTGACTGCAATCCGGACATTGAGGATTTCGCCACATCTGTAGAATTGCCATTCCGAGTGAATACAAGATTTGCCACACTGGTTTCTCTGGATGTCGAAAGAAGTTCTTTTTTTCTTTCCCATCATCGCCGCAGTCACTAAGGCAAAAAGAAATTTTACGCCAAAGCCATAATTTCGCTTCGTTTCATTTCCATTTCAGTTTCTGCAAGGAAAGATAAAGTTAATTTCATTATCGTTAACCTTTCCTCGGCTTGCTTTTCATTTTATTTCTTGTTTTCATGTTTACCGAGCTGTATTTTTTTTTTTTTTTTTTTTTTTAAAAAAAGAAGAGTAGACCACGAAAAGCTCGTTGCAGATAAAATGCTACCCAGGCAGGCAGGCAGGCAGGCAGGCAGTCACACTGTCTGTCATTTCACCGCTTGCCTGCTTGGTATCGCTTTAAGATGTTGGTTTTAAGTTTTAAAGCTGCAAGTTTACAAAGCCGAAGGAAACTTTGCTCCCATAGAGCAAGCAAGCTTAGGAAGAAGTGCTTGCTGCTGCTGCCAAAGAGGAAATATTAATTACACAGCATTAATAATTCACGCCAGTGCGTCTCCCCCCCCCCCAAACCTTCCCATGTTTCTTTTTCGCCGACGAGCTTAAAAGTAAGTTGTTAGATATTTTGCTACTTCACCCTGCAAAGATTAGCTTCTCTTGAGGAGATTAAACAAAAACAAGTCGTGTTCCAAGCAGATATTGACTCTTACAACACGTAAACCTTCCAGCAAAAACAAACAAAAGAAGCTTGCCCGCCTTCTTCAGTGCAAAATATTAGCATACTTGATGCTTTAAATCTATTTGACTGTTTCGTACACAGAGGCACTGAATTACCATATACGTTATTCTTTTGCTTTGTACACATTCTTTTGTTTAGCAACTGTCGCCAACTGCATCCCACAAATAACTAAAAAACAATTTACAATGGACTAAGAATCAAAATACCCTCGATGTCAGTTTATTGTTTTAATAATTAAGATAATTTCCTGAAGAAAGGTTATTTGTTGACATTATTATTATTATTATTATTATTATTATTATTATTATTATTATTATTATTATTATTATTATTATTATTATTATTATTATTATTATTATTATTATTATTATTATTATTATTATTATTATTATTATTATTATTATTCTCATCATCATGTGAGTGTGTTGCACTCACATTACTTTCTCTACTCTTGTACTAACCATTCTTACAAACTCTTATTCCTATATCTTCTTCTTGTTAGTTGAGATAAACATTTGTACAAATTATCTTATTGCTTATTTCCTTGTAGGTACAAGGGGAATGTTAGAATACAGTAGCCTTTGAGTGATAGTCAAATATTTTAAAGGTTTAAGATTCCGTTCTCTTTGCATACTTAACATAAAATGAACAACGATGTCCATTTCGCTAAGTTTTCCGAAACTCACACAGATAACAAGGAATATCTCCGAAATGGTTCACCCTACAAGAAAATTTACTCCGACATAAATTGTATATTTTAGCAAGATCTACAGTTTTTGTATAGTAAGATTTGGTCTATCTCTAACGGTTTACGAGTTATTCAAAAGTCATCCAGAGTGAAGAGGACTACATAAGCCATAGCCAGAAAATTCAAAATATACATTTTACTTGTCATACAAATGTCTCAAACATATGACATTTTAATCAAAATCGTTACAGCCATTTTCAAGAAAATTAAAATTTTCGAAAAATTTTCCATGTAAAGGGTAGTTTAGGGTGGGGCTATTTAATTCAAAATCTTCGTGTTGCATTCCTGAAAGATATTAAACTTAAATACCAACTTTGGTTTTTAACAGAGTTTTCGTTTTTGAGTTATGCTCTCCACAGACTGACACAAACACACGGAATTTTTCTAAAAATACTTTTTTTGGATTCAGAGGGTAGCTCCTCAACTGGCCCCTCAAGGACCTAACGATACTGAGTGCACCCCATTTCAGTTTTCCACCGGGTACCGGGAATAGAATCCGGGTCTTTCGCTTGCTGAGCAGCAGTGCTGCCACTACCGTAAGAATTTGGTGTACATAATATACATTATGTAAGAAGTTTAGCTATGTATGAGTCATTTCATGTTGAAAGATTTTAATTTATCATACACACAAGAAAGTAAACCTTGCTGGAACTTCTAAGGTATGCTGTATACACGTGCATTTATAAACAGACTTTTCCGAGCAATTAAACCACAAGTCACGCATGGCTCTCCTTGATTTAGTGACAGGTTTTCCTTACTTACTTTCTGTTCGCTGTATTACTGTCGCAACCCTTCCCCCAATGCGCAAGTCCCCATGCATGTAATATCCGACAGTTTCACCCTGTTATGACTATGGCTAATCTAATACACAACTAATCTTCTCTCCCTTCCTTATTATGCCTTATTTGCACAATTTAAAAAGGGGGAGACATTATATCCGGTTAAAGGTAAGCAAACACTTGCTTAAGTTCGTGTAATTGATCCAACAAGCATAGTATGGTGTCAGAGGTGGAATTTCACAAAATGGAAAATATTTTATTACAATTATTTATAAATCTCCCTATCATTTCTTTGTAGAATTGTTAATGTTATCAGTCAATAATTTCAGTATCACACTTGTCTGTAAGTGTTGAGAATACAAGAAAAATTTACCAAATTTTCTTTTTCTCCTCTTTATTTTACAACGACAAACATGGTACACGAATCAGCCATTTTTAAACAAAGTCTCACACTCTCTTTTTTTATACAAACAGTACCAACCTAACATTCTCCCACCTTTTGATTGGGAGTTAACACGACTAATCAAAACAAGTGGTGGACGAACTATTCTTCCTCGCCTTGTCACAGGAGCCTTAGTCGAGTGATCTGAAGGTGAATATTTGGTGTTTTGAGTTTCCATCTTACTTCTTACGAATTTCCTTTACCCTATTATTCACAAACGTACCCCAACATTCTTCTCTCTGTATCCAACACAACGCTGTTGTGGAGTCAGTCCAATAGTACTCTTTGTTAAGTCCCAAACTTAAAGCCCTCTTTATAGATGCAGCCAACCGTGCTCCAATACAACATGCCAAAAGTTCAAGTCTGGGTATTGTTAAACCTTTAAGGGGTGCAACTCTTGCCTTTCCTTGGAGTAATTGCACGGAGACGATCTCATCATCCTGGCATCTCAAAAAAACTGCAGCTGCATAAGCTAAACCTCAAGCGTCACAAAATGTATGTAGATCATATGTCTTGGCCTTCCGAAGCGAAATATATCTTGGAATTTTCACTTCACTCAATCGAGGTAGTTCTTCTAGCCATTTCTTAAATCTGCTCCCAGTTTGTTCAGGAACTTCTGCGTCCCAGCTGACATTATTTCTGCAACTTTCTTGCAATAAAATCTTAGGAAGCAAAGAAACTGTCATCTACAGACGTCACACAATTGCCTACATAAAATGAATTCTTGAGTTTCTCTGCTACAGAATGTGCTGGTGAAGTATGTTGCACTGTTAGATGATGATTAATCACAGCTTCAAGAAGAAAAGGGCTGCACTTTACTCCAAAAACTACTCTACAATGTTTAAACACTACCATTTTCTTTTCAGCGTAACTGCGCCACCATAGGAAACGTAAATAATCTCTATCTTCTTCCTCAATAGAAATCTGTAGGAAGGCTTGCTTTATATCTGCCACAACTCCTATGTACCTTTCACGAAATTTGATCAACAGAGAAGGAGATTAGGACCATTAGTTAAACAGTCATTCAGAGACACAGATCCCTTTGACTTACAAGAAGCATCGAACACAGGTCTAACAGGCGTAGTTGGACTGTCTTTGAAGACAGCTCGGTGAGGTAGATAGTGACAATCACTACGTTCAATCTCTGACTCAGGAACTTCCTCTATTATACCCTCTCGCTTCCAGTTCTGTAACACTGCACCATAGTCTTCAAACTTGGCTAAATTAATCAATTTTGACGTTGTAGAAATTAGTCTTTTTTCTGCAACACACTTGTCTGGCAAGTCCACTCGATTATCTTTCCAGGAAAATTTCATTTGATAGCGACCATCATCGTTCCTCTTCAACCTCTTTTGAAAATGACGCGTCTGCCAGCAATCCGAACACTTGCCTGCCCAAATCCGAAATTATGCGACATTTTCCGAACAGCCATACTCCACGAACGAAGATCTCAGAGATCTGAATCGTGTCGTTATCTCTGTGTAATACCAGTATGACCGACTTAATTAGTGAACTATTACAAATGTCGCTTTCGCGGCGCACTGACCATGAAAAGAGGAGTGTTTTAGCTATTTAACACAAAGCTGCAGTCAGACAATTTTTCAATTTCTTAATCCATTTTAGCCATGGGCGTCGGGAAACGGGGGCAAGGGGAGCCACGGCCCCCCCTTGGAAGTTGGTGAACTTAATGTGCAGTCAGACACTGACTATTAAACTATTATTTTAATTTTGATGTAAAGAACAATTTTTGTTTAGCACAAATTAATACGGTTATCTGCAACAAATACTATAAATTTTGACAGTAAAATAATGATTTAATGTTATATGATTGCAAATTTCCAACATGTGCCCCCCCCCCCCGGAAAAAAGTCCGCCGACACTCGTGATTTTAGTTTTGGCGGTAATTCGTCCGTAAGCCACACTCTTAACATATATTCAGGGATACAGGATTCCACTAAAGGAAATAACATAGCAGCATATTTGTCTGATGTCATTCCTATAGATTCTAGTGATCTCAAATGCGATTCCAACTGGTCATATAAACGAACAATATCACGTTTATTTTGTCTGTTAGTGGCATTGTCTACAACTAACCTCAACAGTTCTCTGACGTAAAATTCGATCAGCAGACCCTCGCGACCAAACCTATCTCGCAAACAAGATATCACCTTGGGATAATTTTCAGAAGTAGGCGGAAAACTGTCGACTATTTCTCTAGCTCTTGTGCCTTCTAAAGTCGCCTGGATTAGGTATTGAAATTTATCTTCATTATCTATGTCTCGATCTTCGTGTATAGGTTTGAATTGACTCCAGAAGCCTAACCAATCCTTTACATCACCTTCGTATTTCTTAAGTCCTATCTTGGGTAGCCTTAACTTTTTACTTGATGTTGGAGATGAACACGTTGACATATTTCGTTCCATGTTTGCCGATAATTTACTAAGATATATTTCTATTTCCACTCTAGCGCTATCCATTTTCTCTTTATACTGTTCTACAACCATATACTCAGCTTCATAATCATCGTCAGTTTTGTCGTCTGAATCCAACAGTTTGGAAACAATTTCTTCGTCGTATACGGATAATTCCCCAGATACTCTTTCTAACGTCGTAAATTTTGTTCTTACTTCATTCTCGTTGGCTTGATCCGTTAGAAGATTCATCAGCAAATTATAGCATTTTGTAAATGATGATCTCACCGGCTTGCGTCTATTTAGAAGCTTCTCCATGTTTCACTTATCACAGGTAATTAACAATTATTCTACTCTTACCTTATACTTCTTTATATTGTGAGATCACGTCGGGGGGTCACCAAATGTTGAGAATACAAGAAAAATTTACCAAAATTTTCTTTTTCTCCTCTTTATTTTACAACGACAAACATGGTACACGAATCAGCCATGTTTAAACAAAGTCTCACACTCTCTTTTTTTATACAAACAGTACCAACCTAACAGTAAGTAAGATTCCATAAATATTTTACATTCTCATATTCTCTGACTACACACGTATTGCAGGAATAACGTGCAAATAGGTTTGCCTGGCAGTAATCAATGATGTGCACAACGAATATAATAGTTTCAAATTCCAATCTGCTGCTGTCCTTTGTTCTCTGTATATCCATTAATGAAAAAATATTTCCAATGTTTGCGGTGTTGGCAGGAACAGAGAACGAATGATTTTCCCACTTTTTGTGCATCAGTGCAGCGGTCGATCTCTCAAGTATGATGAGGAACACGAACAACGGGTTTTAAACATGTTTTAAGTGCTATCTGCGGTGCGCAGTGAATGAGAGAATATGTACGTACGTACATACGTAACTTGAAATTTATAGGGAGGGCTCTTCAGTAATCGAACCCGTCTAATTTGTGGCATTTCATTAATGACTTTGTAACAGGAGCACCATCAAAACAAGCACACAAAATGTTGCATGTTGGTTGAAAGCTAATAATGTAAATTGGTAAATTGGTGAACTTTTCCGTTTCTTCAAGTTATCCAAGAGTACATTCACGTAACCTTCTCTGTATATTTTAGTTTTGTCAAAAACAAGCTGGCAACACTGCAGTGTCACTTTCAGTACGTTAGTATATAAACAAACACTGTAACGGTTCGTCTTGATAACATAAACATGTACCCTGTTGTATTCTTCCATGTTTACTGTGCGAGTGTAGGCCAATTAATAATTTCGCAAAGTCCCAAAGAAGACAGTCTCAACCGGGAGATCGTTATTCATTTTTTATCTCTTAAGTATGTAGTAGAGAAAGTAAAAATGTATAGTTGCTGCTCTACAATTAGTATTCAAACGCTCTAGATGAAGTTGCCAGTACGCATGCGCAGTAAATGTTTAATGAACTCATAGCCAGGGCTGAAATACTTCTAATCCTCAGCTTGGCGCTATCTTCTCGAGGGCAGGATTCCTGCACGTCCTCCCTCTAGTAATCCTTCCCAGTTACAGAAGCCGTATCACGCGTCCCCAATAAAACATCTACAAAAAAGGGCTCCACTGAGGCAAGGAACACTGGGATTATATCGTAATACTGAACACTGACAACAACGGCAACTTCTGTATCACTCCGCCAAGAGAAAACTGTTAATAGTCGTTACATTTGCCTCGACATCATGGGCAGATAACGTAGAAACTAATTTCTTACTTTCATGTCATGGAATTGCTTAAGCAAACGTGTACTACTTCATAATGGAATTTCTGGGTGACGTCTGCAGCGAAGATTTAACCATCTTTTGTTATTTCAGAGAACTGACGTGATTTTCTTTCACACGAAAGAGATAGCAACAGATAAGCTTGCTTGCGTGAGAGTTTTATCTTAATTATATCCTTAATGAAATGCAATGGATGCAGCTTTATTGCTGATTACGATTTTGAAAGTTTTATTGGGCGCTCAAGCTTCGTTTTTTATTTATGAGAAACTTTCGTACGTGCGATGCAGTGGTAAATGTGTTTAAACGAGTATAATATATGCTAGAATGTTTGATTAATGCATTTACGTTGAAATTGTTGCATAAACACTGCACAACTTGTAAATATTTCGATAACACAGGACTCTTGTCACCCCACTCATATACATACACTAACCTAACCTAACACAACCTAACACGGGCAAAATTTCGATAACACAGGACCCTGTTACTTCACTCATACACACACTCATACAATAATAATACTAGCCATTGTATTAAAAATTCATAATTTTGCTTCTGATGAAGAAATTTTATTTTTGTTTCATCAGTCAACAGCAAAATTAGCACCCAACACGTCTTAAAAATTCAGTAAATTACTTTAATAGTGTTCCAGATAATGGATCATCTATTAACATTGGCGAGATTGGGTATTATTCTTTACATGGAATCCCCAAATTATTTCAAACAATTTTTATCAGCAATTGATTGCTTTTGGATTGAAAACAAATATGAACGAATCTCTACTCTACGAAGGTTGTATTGCAAGCAATTATTGAATTTCCAGGGAACACAGGAAGTATTTGTGTATTACAATTTAAATCGCGTGTGTGTGTGTGTGTGTGTGTGTGTGTGTGTGTGTGTGTGTGTTTACAAAGAGAGAAAAACCATTAAACCGTGAAAATTACACAACACAACAAAGAGAAACGGTAACAATCAGCCATGTGCATGAGCGTGGAAAACGAATAAGTCCTTTATTTCTGCTCTAAGTCCATTATAGAGGGAAAAAAAAAAAAAAAACCGAATTATACATCCATATGCCGATGATTTTCCAACCTCACAGAGATAAAGAAGGACTTTAACCCGCGAATACAAATTGTTCTTAGGGAATTTACGGTTCTTCGTTTTCACTTTCTATACTACGTTTTAAAGTAAACACAGATACCGAGATTTCATGTATGTTTGTGATAATTTTAAAACCGAAGGGTCGCTTAAATCCCATGACAAATGAAAAATCCCTCAAGTGACACCACTGTGATAAATGACCAGTCCTCTACTGTCACTTGTTCTCTTCTAAAACTGAATTACAAAAACACAGTTCTCCGTTTTATCGCAACCTTCCAACTCAACTGTTGTATGCTGTCGCTTTTATAGCCCAGGCGAAGTGTCGGCGAGTTATCGGGATAATAAACCTTTTCTCGAAACTTCTCGTAACAAGCCCGAGACTTAAACAGCTTCTAGAACGAGTCGATGTTGTCACGTTGGCTGCCTGCAGACATTGACGAAGTGCCTTAAGCAATATTAAGTAGAAATAACGAACAGATTTTGCTAAACCAGGTTAACTATGTCACTCCTCTTCCAAGGAACAGATAAAGTGGAATTGGAGGATGGCTAATGCCAATATTACAGAGTATACTTGACCTCATTAAAGTTGAAACAACTCTCTTAGCATTTCTGAGAATCCCCTCACCTGAATTTGTAAATTACCTCAATTTTGCTTCTTCCAAATTTTCGTTCTCCATCAAAGACTACAGATGCGAATTTTAACTTTGTTCCGCGTGCAACGGGAATATGGGAATACACTAGGCTTTGGGCGATTGTCAAACCTTTGAGATTCCGTTCTCTTTGCACGCTTAACATATAAAAAATTGAATAACGATGTTCCATTTGATAAAAGTGTAAGTTCTCCAAAACTCACACAAACAATAAAGCATATCTCCGAAATGGTTCACTCTACAAAAAAAATTATTTGAATATAAATTATGTATTTTAGTAAGATCTACATTTTTTGTACAGTAAGATTTGGTCTATCTCTTACAGTTTACCAGTTATGCAAAAGTAGTCCAGAGTAAATACGACTCCAGGGGCTACAGCCAGAAAATTCAAGATATACATTTCATTTGTCATAAAAATATCTCAAACATATGACATTTTAATCAAAATCGTTTGAGCCATTTTCAATAAAATAAAAATTTTCGAAAAAGTTTCCATGTATAGGATAGTTTAGGGTGGAGTAATTTTCTTCAAAATCTTCGTGTCGCATCCTTGAAAGACATTAAACTTAAATACCAACTTTGGTTTTTAACCGACTTTTCCCCCAATTTCTTCGTGACTTAGTTCCTAGAAGGGGATTTACGACATATTTGGTTTCTGTATAACTCGACACAAAGTCGTGTTCTGGTTCTATAAGCTCCGTTTACTAAACTTTTCTTGAGTGAACTCGCAGTTCACTGAAAACGACGCACAAACTTCGGTATATTACTTGGCAAAAGTTGTATGTTGTGCTTTACGACTTCTCGTTTTAATTACCTTGGTAGCTTACGGCATCAAAGTTATAATTTCTCATATAGCTGCACGACTTTTGAGTTAAGTAGGACATTAAAACCTGATTAAAGATGTACTACGGATCATCCTGGAAATATGGAGAAGGTGGTATAATGGCTAGCAAGTTCAGGGGTACCAAGGTTGCGATATGGGTTTTCTACAGAAATTACTTGTATTCGACCCAAAAGTTCGATGTCGATATTTCACCGGAAATATATACTTTTGATGTCCCCTGAATAAAAAACAAATCTAATGTGTTGCACTCACATGACTTTCTCTACTCTTGTACTAACCATTCTTACAAACTCTTATTCCTATATCTTCTTCGTGTTAGTTGAGATAAACATTTGTACAAATTATCTTATTGCTTATTTCCTTGTAGGTACAAGGGGATTTGGATTTGGATTTGGTTTAAGGGCGCTCAACTTCAAGGTCATCAGCGCCCTTAAAAGATTCATGGCAATAGCCAGATATAAATTTCACTCAAAAAATAAAAATACTAGAAACAACAAAATATACAAAGGTAAAAAGCAGTGGCAATAGCCAGATATGAAACAAGGGGATAAATTTGTCCAAAAGCAGAAACAGATAATTAAAAAATTTAAATCCTCAAATTTATATTACACTGCGCTAAAAAATTAAAAACTCTATCAACCGCTGTTCTGTCGTCCGCTAGGACCGGTACAAGGGGAATATGGGAATACAGTAGGCTTTGTGCGATAGTCAAATGTTTTAAAGCTTTGTGATTCCGTCCTCTTTGCACACGTAACATATAAAAAAATGAACAACGATGTTCCATCACACGAAAGTTCTAAGTTTTCCGAAAGTGACGCACAAAAACAAAGAATATCTCCGAAATGGTTCACTCTACAAAAACAATTATTCCTACATAAATTGTTTGTTTTTGCGAGATCTACATTTCTTATACAGTAACGTTTTGTCTATCTCTAACGGTTTACCAGTTATGCAAAAGTCGTCCAGAGTAAATACGACTACATAGGCTATAGCCAGAAAATTCAAGATATACATTTCATTTGTCATAAAAATATCTCAAACATATGGCATTTTAATCAAAATCGTTAGAGCCATTTTCAAGAAAATCAAAATTAACGAAAAATTTTCCATGGAAAGGATAGTTTAACGTGAAGCAATTTTCTTCAAAATCTTGGTGTAGCATCTTTCAAAGACATTAAACTTAAATACCAAGTGTGGTTTTTAACCGATTTTTCGTTGTTGAGTTATTTTGTTCAGTCACACACACCCGCACACACACACACACACACACACACACACACACACACACACACACACACACACACACACACACACACACACACACACACACACACACACACACCCCTTTTTTTAAAACCATCAGAAATAGCATCACAAAATTATGAAAATGGTGTTATTTCTTATATAATTAATAGCAACTTTGTATCTTTAATCCATTCAGAGGAATGAATTACTGAATATCCCTGTTCAGCGTTGGAAAGAATTTGCAATGCATGAACTTTGGAACCTTATCTGTCATTATTACTGGAGCTACTCCCCAGTTCTCTTATATATCCGAAAAGATGACAGTTTCTCAAGAGAAGAAGTTGGTGTGTCCCGATTGACTGATTATGCAAACGATTTTTCTCTTCCTTGGATTTGTGAATTCGTTTAATAAAGTTGGGAGAGAAGGAATGCTCTGCCGGCAATATGCTGTGATGAGATCAGGAACTCGAGTAAGTGTTTTGTAACTTATTCGCCAGGGCGCGCTGTTTCCTTCTGATATTTGGGCCATCTACATGTTTTTTGTTTCACTAACTGGTCAAACTGTTCAGCCTTCGGCTAAAACAATTAAATGCGATGAAATTGATAGCAAAATTCTGGCGAGGTTTATTAAATTTCTGGGACGTGCTCCAAAATTTGCTTATAGCAATAACAGAGCAAGCATTCCTTTATTAAAGACAAAGCTATTATTATTATTATTATTATTATTATTATTATTATTATCATCATCATCATTATTATTACCAATAGACTAAAAATTATTAACTTTATTTATTATTTGATTATTGTTTTTGAATCAAAAGAAGCTATTTTATAAGCGGCAGATTATACAGTTTTCATGGATTAGGCCTTTAGACCGGTTACGATGTCTCTTCATCCTAATGGTTTGTAAAATAATGCTTTCCGTGGCAATCTAGAAGATTTCATCCTCTTAATGTGATTTTTTCACTTGTTCTGATACGAGGGTCAGTAAGGAAGTTATGAAAGTGAAAGTTGATCTACTCGAATTGGATGCAGGATGGATAGCCCCAACTGGTATCTCCCACTCGAGCAATTCCAACAGCGCAAGGATGAACAACCCGCGGCGCACAAGTAACCAATTCCTGTACCACAGCTTGGAAGAGAGCATTTTGGTTCCTTTCAGGCATGCAATTTTTTATCATCCGGAACAAAAAAGAGTCACTTAGGGTCACGTTGGGACCATATGGTGGATAAATCATAGGTTTCACCTTTGTAGAAACGCAATTGTAAATCATTTCCGAACGCCCCTTGTAGACGACCCAGACTTTCTCCTGGTTCGCAGAAGATTGAGGAGAGAAACTCATGTGAATGCAACATATAGGTTTTGAGTCTCAGCTGACCACAGTCAGAACTAGGGCGCCAGGTTCGCAGTGTACAGCTTTAAGGAGGGGGCACAGTGCTTTGTGGGATGTCGGCAACAATCGCCGAAATCCCGGAGCTTCACAGGGCTGGTCGGTCCGTCGTTAATATCAGACTTCGTAAACTCCCAAGGCAAACTTCCCATATGACGTAGTAAGGCCACAGAAATCAAAGCTTTGGCGCTTCCCATGTCAGATACTGCCTTATTATCTAAAGTTATGGCTTTGTACAGGAGCTCCAGCAGCTCGCCCTTGGCTACATCCAAACTTGGCAAAGCACTTTCTCAAAGCTTAACCATTTTTATCTCCTAGCTTTCCTTTTTAATCTCCATTCTCTTCCACTCCTTTTGTGCACATGCTTTGGGAGAACAATGAAATAGGATTCTATAACATTATCCTCTTTTTCTCTCTTTCTTTTGTACAAATTATCTTATTGCTTATTTCCTTGTAGGTACAAAGAGAATATAGGAATACACTAGAATTTGAGCGATAGTCAAATCGTTTAAAGCCTTCAGATTCCGTTCTCTTTGCACGGTTAACATATAAAAAATGAACAACGATGTTGCATTTGACAGAAGTATAAGTTCTCCAAAACTGACAATTAAACTCGAATATCTCCGAAATGGTTCACCCTACAAAAAATATTCAGGCATAAATTGTGTGTTTTAGCAAGATCTACATTTCTTCTATAGTAAGACTTTGTCTATCTCTTACGGTTTACCAGTAGCGCAAAAGTCAGCCAGAGTAAATAGGCCTTCATGGGCTATAGCGTGAAAATTCAAAATATACATTTCATTTGCCATAGGAATATCTGAAACATATGGCATTTTAATCAAAATCGTTAGAGCCATTTTCAAGAAAATCAAAATTGTCGAAAAATTTTCCATGTAAAGGGTAGTTTAGGGTGGGGCTATTTTCTTCAAAATCTTCATGTCGCATCCTTGAAAGACATTAAACTTAAATACCAACTTTGACTTTTAACCAACTTTTCGTTTTTGAGTTATACTGTCCACAGACTGACAGACAGAATTACAATTTTAGAAGTGTAGAGAAAGTAATGTGAGTGCAACACAACTGATATTTAAATATAGCACTAATAATGGATAATTTACATAGTTTAATATTAAAGCAATCACGTATCAATACAATAAAATTATTGGTTTAATAAGCTGAACTTCATCAATAAAATCGAAAACAGATTATTAATACTGGGTTAATTGAATTATCGGATATTTAATTTTTGTTAGTCTTTATCCATATATAACAGAAAACCAATTATATACTCGTTGATTATAATTTAAAAATGTTTAATTAAATTCTAAACTTTTATTACGTTTTAATTATGTACCACCCTTTTGTTATATGGTGTATACATTAATGTGGGTCGCGGAAAGTGGTCTATGTTAACATACAAAGGTTATTTTGTTGATGTATGTTGGTAACAAAACATTGGTTGTTCTAAAGATTAGTTATTAAAAAAAAATCTTTATTTCCCTACATTGTCTCCTTTCAATAGCTTTGACACCCTGTTTATAGTGAGAACTGTCGAGCTCTGCAAAATAGCCATCAACTGCAGACTTCACGTCTTCATTGTTGGCAAATTTTTCACCATCAAGTCATTTTTTCAAGTTTGGAGACAGAAAATAATCATAGGGAGCTAAATCTGGCGAACAGGGTGCATGAGGAAGCAATTCGAATTTTAACTTACCTATTCCCATAATACTCGCCATACTTTTGCTTTTTGGAAACAATCAATGAAAATTATTCCACGTACACCCCATAAAAGATGACGTCATGACCTTGTCTGCAGATGGAATTGCCTTTCACCCTCTTTGGAGCCGATTCTTCCCTTTCAATCCACTGTTTGGGCTGTTCCTTCGTCTCAGGTGTGTACTGATGGACCCATACTTCATCCATGGATATGAATAGACACAGAAACTCAACTTTATTGCCAAAAACATCGACGCTATTTTTGTTACTTTGTAACCAAACGCGCCACCCATCTTGCGCACAGGTTTCTCATGTCCAAATTGTCACTATATGATAAGCAGCACTTTTTCGGTCAGTTGTACAAAGGTGAGCAGAGAAATTAATATGAGTGGAATATATCGATCTTTTTGTTCACATAAAACGTGTTTCATTAAGATTTCCGAGAATTATAATCAAATGTTAGTTTTCAACTGAAGTGGTCATTATAATCTAACGATAATGAGCGCAATCTCGCTAATTAAAAAAGGAGGAAAATATCAAAATAGGACACAATCATAAACATTAAAAGAAATTGGATGTACTTGTATAAAAGAACATTAAAAGCAACGATATATCGCATAAAATACGTGGATAGAAGAACAACGAACAAAAAAACTAGAGAAATTACTTCAGTTTTCATCAGCGGTAAAACAGCAGGAAATATAGTATATTACAATAATGGCACAAATAAAATGAAACAAGAGAAAAACTGCTGCAAAAATACGTCATTGCACAAAATAGAATTCTCCCCAAAACAGATGAAAACTCATTCTCTTCTGTTTTCCACTGATACGAAATATTTTAACCTTAGTAGCGTCTGGCACACATAACCTCTAATACAAGCTAAACATTTCTAAGTTAAAATGTGAAATTCCGCTCCATTTCATGCAGTCATTTATTTTATATGATGCCCACAAAAGTCCGTAAGACCACCTTTATCTTTCTCAACGATTATAGTAGTTCGAACTTTGCCTACATAAGAATTATCTAAGTTTTCATGGTCTCGCAAAAACACAAAATCACATAACATTTGTTGAGATGTTAAGATTTCAGTGGAATAAAAAAAAAAAGCATTTATTTAGATAAAGCTCCGCGTATGTGGGTGTGTGTATGTGCGCGCGTGCGTGTGTGCGCGTGTGCGGACAACATAACTGAAAAACGAAAGTCGGTTAAAAACCAAAGTTGGTATTTAAGTTTAATGTCTTTCAAGGATGCGACACGAAGATTTTGAAGAAAATAGCCCCACCCTAAACTACCCTTTACATGGAAAATATTTTGAAAATTTTGATTTTCTTGAAAACGGCACTAACGATTTTGATTAAAATGTCATATGTTTAAGATATTTGTATCACAAATGAAATATATATTTTGAATTTTCTGGCTATAGCCCATGTAGTCGTATTTACTCTGGACGACTTTTGCATAACTGGTAAACCGTTAGAGATAGACCAAATCATACTATACAAAAAATGTAGATCTTCCTAAAATACACAATTTATGTCTGAATAAGTTTTCTTGTAGAGTGAACCATTTCGGAGATATTCCTTGTTATGTGTGTGAGTTTCGGAAAACTTAAAGCTTTCGTGAAATGGATCATCGTTGTTCATTTTTTATATGTTAAGTGTGCAAAGAAAACGGAATCTCAAAGCTTTAAAACATTTGACTATCGCTCAAAGCCTACTGTATTGTAATATTCCCCTTGTACCAATAAGATAATTTGTACAAATGTTTATCTCAACTAACACGAAGAAGATATAGGAATAAGAGTTTGTAAGAATGGTTAGTACAAGAGTAGAGAAAGTCATGTGAGTGCAACACATTGGATTTTGTTTTCTTAGTATACCTTTGCTGGCTTTGATTTAAACTGAAATACAAAGTACAAAATTGTATTCCTCCGCGTACATTTCGTATCGCTGTTAATAATATTGAATTTGCATATTAATGTATTTCATTTATTGTCAGTATACGATTTTTGCAAATAATTATTATAGTTACTTTAAATTTAATGATATTTTTCATGTTAATTAACGGACTATATTTTCATTCGCGCCTGATATGGCGGTATAGTTTGTGTGTGATATTTACTAAGAAGGCTATTGCGCATGTGCAACGTAAGGCTAACTATTGTAGGGATAAATCGTATACGCCGGGTATTTCAGCTGTTTTATTTAGTTGTTGTGGAGCTCTTTCTGGTGTCTGGTTGCCAAAGCTCCGGAACGCCATCGCTGCAATCGGTGGTGGTATCACATAATGAATGATTTAGAACTTCCGGCATCACCAATCGAAGCGTGAAGCCCTCGATCGTTGTACGAGTGTCAGAGTTCGTGACGCCATACCTTATTAACGCTCTTCCAATTTAGAGCACTGAAAAAGAGCATCCATTGAGGAAGGGCTCAAAGTTGTGCATTAAACCCCGCAACAACGGGGACCTAGTTACCTTTTTACTTTCTCTACTGGCAAGTGTGTGTGCACGACGTAACTTAAAAAATATTCATCTTGCTAAATAATTATTTTTATCTACTCCACCGTGGCATTCACACGAGTGCCATAAAATGACAACGTAACAAATCCCACTTCTGACACCAGTGTGGCAAATAACAGTCTAGTTACTCTTAGTTACTTTATTTATCTTCTAAAACTGAATCACAAAACACAGTCGTCCATTTTATGCTCGCTAATACAAACTACATCGTGAGGTTGCAGCTCACGGCTGTTCTGTCCCCCCCCCCAAAAAAAAAATCACTAAAAACTATATATATAAGCTACAATTAAGTTTACAATTATCATATTCCTATAAATTCTTGTATACTCTTTTTGGTTTATATAAAACCCATAAGGTGACCACCTATAGGTCACCCAGAACAGTTTAATTAGAGATTAATATCTCCATAAATTAAGAAAGTTAGTTTCTTATTTTATTACCCACATAAACACGCGCGCACGCACACATATACACACTTTGTACACTTTTGCTATGTGGCAGCGTGTAACTTGTAGTCCCAGGCTGTGCCAGTGGTGGCGACCTAGGGCCAGAGAGATGGGCGCGTAGAGTTGGCGAGCCGTGGCGGTTGAATAGCATTTTGATTATTGCAAGTTTGCAGTGTTTCGGCTCGCCTTTGCTAATATTGGATATTGCTGGGTTCTGATGTATCTTTATGAACGTTATATTTCTTTTTCTATTCCCTTTGAATATAAAATTCACACAATTTATATGATTGAAATAGAATTGCAGCACATTTCATTCAGATGAATTTCTCTACACAGTTTTCTTTTATGCAACACAATCGCATTTCTTTCTCTACTTCTACAAAGAATTCATAGGATTTTCTATGATTGAAATAGAAATGCAAGGTGTTACATTTACACAGCTTTCTTTACTTGCTATTAGTACTGTAGCATTTGCGGTTGTTGGACAGAGTGTTTTCTCGGTATTTTATTTATTTCGTGTTCGTTATAATATCCAAGTCTGCGCAGCTTGGTTTGAAATATTTGGGTAGTTTGTTCCGAGACAAGAGTGATAAAGGAATACACGTCTGAAATGAAAAGTGGTGATATGAACTTGACCCGAATTGAGGGAACCAGCGCCGCAGGAACCAGGCTGCCTGCCTGCGTTCCCTAGCAACACTGGGAGCAATTCCAATCGATAGAAACCGCACAATATCCGCCAGCCACTCGTTGTTCTCCTTTAACTCTACTTCATCTAGACCTAGAGGAACGAACGAACGCCTTGGATACGTGTTTCGCTTCTCTATTAACCGGAATAAAGTGTCGTTTTTGCTCCGGCACATGTCCTCCCTCTCATAAATCGTCAGCTCGTTTGTGCTCCCTTGTTAAACCGTTTAGTTGTGCTTCTTTTGTCTGCCCTCAAAGAAGCCTGCATTTCCACAGTTCTTTACGACCCACTAAAATCGTGTAAAAACATAACGAACGCGCCTATTTCCGTTCCTTTGAGGTATGAGCACAAAGAATAGAGGGCATTACAGTGTGAAGAAGACTTCAGTGACTACTCCTAGCATATTTTCTGCTAATTTTATTTCATTTACTGGCAATATTGCTGGGATCGGACCTGAAGCCTCCATCACATGTGGCGCAAGCTTTAAACTTTATAAGGTTGGTACTTTCTACCATAGTCATTTGTTTGAAACAACAGCCACTGTCAGATCGGGTACTTCTGGGACAGATTTCGTATTTTCTCATAACATAACCCATCTTGAAATTTGAAAAATTGCCATTTTTAACATTTCTTTTCAAAATGTTATAACAGATGTATTAATCGGAATTTAAAATGATATTGTAAACTTTGCTTTGAATACTCTGAAGAAAAAAGCTTCAAATTTTCATAAGCTTATGGTGAAACATATTTTTACTTTCTCTACTGGTAAGTAGGGGAAGTGTTGTATTCCACCCAAAAATTCGATGTCGAGATTTCACCGGAAATATATGTTTTGAGGCCCCCTGAATACAAAAAAGAATTTTTAGAAAAAGGTCCGTGTGTGTGTGTGTGTGTCAGTCTGTGGACAGCATAACTCAAAAACGAAAACTCGGTTAAAAACCAAAGTTGGTATTTAAGTTTAATGTCTTTCAAGGATGCGACACGAAGATTTTGAGGAAAATAGCCCCACCCTAAACTACCCTTTACATGGAAAAATTTTCGAAAATTTTAATATTCTTGGAAATGGCTCTACCGATTTTGATTAAAATTACATATGTTTGAGACATTTTGATGACAAATGAAATGCATATCTTGAATTTTCTGGCTACAGCCCCTGTAGTCGTATTTACTCTGCACGACTTTTGCATAACTGGTAAACCGTTAGAGATAGACAAAATTATACTATACAAAAAATGTAGATCTTGCTAAAATACACAATTTATGTCTCAATAAATTTTCTTGTAGGTTGAACCATTTCGGAGATATTCCTTCTTATGTGTGTGAGTTTCGGAAAACTTAAAACTTTCGTGAAATGGATCATCGTTGTTCATTTTTTTATGTGGTAAGTGTGCAAAGAGAGCGGAATCTAAAAGCTTTAAAAGATTTGACTATCGCACAAAGCTGTATTCTAATATTCCCCTTGCACCTACAAGGAAATAAGCAATAAGATAATTTCTGCAAATGTTTATCTCAACTAACACAAAGAAGATATAGTAATAAGAGTTTGTAGGAATACTTATTACGAGTAGAGAAAGTCATGTGACGGTCTTTCTCTCTTTATTGGTCTAAAATGTGCAAACGCTACGCCGCGGGGTGCAGTGCCGGTGATAAATTGAGATAGCCTATAAGTTAGGCAACTTGTTTGACGCACGTGCTTAGCGGATAGGTCTACATCTTCATTATCCTTTCAAGTGAGACGTCCTCCTTCCTTTACCTATTGCGTGTTGTGTATGACGTGGTCTTATGAATAACAGAAGAGAGACGGTATCCTGAACAAGCGGACAATGGGCACAAACACCTCTAAACCGCAGAATACCATTTTTGGAGCTCAAAGACACGTCAGTGACGGATCAAATACTTTTGTATTCCAAGAAATTGGCATAACATTTACATAAGCGTATAAAGAGTTAATTTCGTTGTTTGTTCAATGGCAAGAACTATACTGTCATATTTACTGTCATTTTAGAAAAGTTCTGATGTGTTGCACTCACATGACTTTCTCTACTCTTGTACTAACCATTCTTACAAACTGTTACTCCTATATCTTCTTCGTGTTAAGATAAACATTTGTACAAATTATCTTATTGCTTATTTCCTTGTAGGTACAAGGGGAATATTGGAATACAGTAGACTTTGTGGGATATTCAAATCTTTTAAAGCTTTGAGATTCTGTCCTCTTTCCACACTTAACATATAAAAAATGAACAACGATGTTCCATTTCGCGAAAGTTTTTAAGTTTTCCGAAACTCACACACATAAAAAGGAATATCTCCGAAATGGTTCACCCTACAAGAAAATTTATTCAGACATTAAATGTGTATTTCAGCAAGATCTACATTTTTTGTACAGTAAAATTTTTTCTATCTCTTACGGTTTACGAGTTATTCAAAAGTTATCCAGAGTAAATACGACTACAGGGGCTGTAGCCAGAAAACTTAAAATATACATTTCATATGTCATAAAAATATCTTAAACAGGTGACATTTTAATCAAAATCGTTAGAGCCATTTTCAAGAAAATAAAAATGTTCGAAATATTTTCCATGTAAAGGGTAGTTTACGGTGGGACTATTTTCTTCAAAATTTTCGTTTCGCATCCTTGAAAGACATTAAACTTAAGTACCAACTTTGGTTCTTAGCCGACTTTTCGTTTTTGTAAACGATTTTGGTCAATTTTCAACTAGGCGTAAATGGATTTACATATTTTTGCATGATGTAACCAAATTGTAGAACTTACGGAAAGTTGTACAATGTGGTTACCATGAAAAGAAAAGAAATGTCAATGCTGAAAGAAATGACGAAAAGCACTATGCAATTGATAAGCTTCTGTGAGTTACATTCAGGTGCGTTCGCATAAGCTTCCTGAGTCATCTTTTTTCTCGGTTTTCCCGGATCGTTAGGTAAGTGCTGGAAATTCCCAAATTCCCTATGCTATATTCCACTTCACCTTCTCCTGCTTGAATGTTTAAGGCTAAGTGTCGACTAGACTGCTGGAGTTGCATGACAGGCAAAAAGGATGCTCTCGGTGTCTCCTGCCACCTCTCATCTCACTCCTCCCTTCCGGGGGACGCCCCTTCAAGAGCATAGGTAGAGAAGATATTGCATAAGTCGCGGGCTAAGTCCCCCCCCCTTTAAATTTGTATTCTTCATATCTGCATTTTTTCATTTAATTTTTGGAGGAAAATGAGTTTTTTATAAGAATTTCTCATTATTCTTAATAAAGGACCTGAAAAGTGACCGAAAATAATCAAATTGGCGATTTTTATGTCCGTGCATATAAATATGTCGCAAAAATTACGGATCTGTTAGGGGATACCTCGTAGATCAGTCTTCAAGGTCTCATTCCTATATCATATCATCTTGCTTCGTCACGAGCACAGGTAGATCAATTCAGGTTAACTGTACTTCTGCCCGTGACGCACAGATGGCATTAGGGTGCCATCTGCTTTGATTATCTCCCGATAGATGGCACATCATTCATTATTAGCATCTATCTTTTTCTTTTACTACTGTTTTAGACTTATAGTGGACCTTGAGTCGTGGTGTTAAACATCCAATTTGGTACTTACCTTGGCAATCGAGGGAAACCATGAAAAAAACCCAGACAGGTTGGTCTGTCCCGGGATTTTAACCCGCAACCTCCCGAATGCGGACCAAAAACACTACCGCATGAGCTATTCCATTCGGTTAAACGGATTCTCAACACATATTTCCGGAGAAATTCCCACAGCTGACACTTTTTTTGGAGGTATTGCTAGTTTTGTTTGTTGTGTCAGTTTCGCAAAACTTCACCCTATATTGCGTGGATTATCTTGAAAATGTGAAAAAAATTAATTTTTGTGATATTTGGAAACTTTAGGGTGAGTAGTTAATAATAATGTCAAATTTTGCCATTTTCATTATATATTTTTTAGTTTTTTGAAATGTAACTAAAAAGTAACAATAGGCACTTAAGGATGCATGTTTCCTTTCACTCAATCTAACAAAAATTACTAGATACATCATAAAAATTGCGTAAAAAGTAATTAAATGTACAATAAAAATATATTATGAAGTTCTACTAATGCAAATGTTGTAAATTCCAAAAACTTGCTCTTTCCAAAACACACTCATTTCACACTTATGAGCTGTGAAACTGAATGAAACAGTGCAAGGGGAATATTAGAATATGGAAGGCTTTGTGCGACAGTCAAATCTTTTTACCTATACACAAATAAACTTGGCACTTTTCACACATAAAGACTTGACTTGCTTTGCAGGTTGGATTTTTACATCGTCCTCTCTTTTCTGAATTTACAGGCCAGTGACCTACATTGTCTGTTCTTACATTTTTCTGTGGAATTGGTTTAGCTGCATGACCAGCTTTCTTTTTCTTTTCAAATTCACCATCAGTGCTGTTGCTTGGTCGACCACGTTTTCTGGACATTTCTTTCCCCTCTTTGCATAAAGATTCTGCAATGGACACCCTAAATTCTAGGAGAGAGAGTTGGTTTTTTGAGGGGACACCAAATGCATTGCAGTCTCTTCTATACAAAAGCCAGCATGTTACTATAACCATATCCAGAAAATGAAAGAATAACCTATGGTGATACTTCTTAGAACAGATAAAAATTCTGTATAGTGCAATCTGAGAGTCTAGTAAATCAACACCCCCCATAAACTGATTATACAACATAACAATGGAAGGGCAAGGTACCTGCACCTTTTCTTTTTTTGATCTGCCCCAACGCCCAACTAGTGCAAGAGGTTCAGCTGAGGCAAATGTAGAAGCAAGTAGTACTGCCCTGTTGTCATTCCACTTTACAACATGCATTTTGACACCATCAACTGTTCCTACTTTTACATCATATGAGCCTCGACCCTTATCTTTTAGCATTTTATCTGACATCATTTGGCAACCCTGCAATCTGTTTGCTCTGACAGTTCCCAAACAAAATATTCCCCTTTTGTGCAAATGTACAAGTAATTTCAGGGAATTAAACCAATTGTCGAAATACAACATAGTTTATGCCAGTTGGAACAATATTTGCAAGCCGTGTTACAATGTTTGCACTGGCACCTGAATCCTGTGTCCCAGGCAATGGCTCAATTTTCCCAGAATAGACTTCAAAATTATATACAACCCCAGTCACATCGCTTAGGACAAAAATTTTATAGCTCCATCGATGTGGCTTCTTGGGCATATATTGTTTCAGCTTTGAGGTGCCCTTGAATGGGACCATTTGCTCATCAATGCAAAGTTTCTGTGTCATTGGTAGCTCATTGAACTTGGACAACAGCTGTGCAATCACAAACTGTCTGATTTCTGACTGTTGTTATTGTCATTGAAATGAACATTGTGCTTTATTTCTTCCCAACGATCACGGTTCATTGTTTCTGATACCTGTGGTACACAGAACATCTTTGACCAATACAAACGTGATCTGGGAAGCTTTATCACAGACATCAAAATCACTGTTCAAACTCCTTGGGTGTCAGCTTCAATGGATTATTAGGATTCTTCTGAACTGAGTATAGATTTGACTGCTGTACAATATATCCAAAAAGATCACTGCAAAAAAACTGTCTAAAATAGTCTACTGGTTCCCTAATAGAATGGGCTGTGTGCTCATTCCCTAACCATTCAGGAATGCTAGTTTCTGCACCACTTTCTGGTTGCTTCCAAATAATGTTCTGCCAGGCTTGAACTGCAGATAAATGTGGCCTGCTACCATCATCACCATTGTTATCTTCTTCATCACTATCCCTATTACCAACAGTACTTTCAATGTCAGCAATATCAGAATCTAAAACAGAAAGGAAGAACCTGTCAGATTTTATTGCCAATCTATTCCATAAGTCACGAAAAATTAGTTCAGAATGGTTTGTCTAAAAAGATAATCAATTCTGACCTGTGTCACTTTGAGTTGTTGCATTTTGCTCTGGAATGTATTCCTCGTCACTATCCGATTCTGCCAATGACTCGTCATCACTGTCCCCTCCAGCTGGTTTTGCAACAAACCTTTGTTTCCGACCTCTAATGCCGTAGAACTTTGATGGGTCCATGTTTTCTAAAATGCGAGACAAAGTTACCTAAATGCCTGATGTCACGAATAAGTTACGCTACAATTGGACATGATTGTTGAACTAAATAATTGCGACATCCACCAATAAATAAGCTGTTGGCATTTTGCAGATATTAATCTCACAGCAAAAAATGTAATAATCATTTTATCTTACCTGTATGTTCAGTTATATCCTCCGATACATATATTCACTTCTGCAACAATGCACGACTAATGGCGGGCCACAACTGTATGACTCTGATGTTCTAATAGCGCCGCCAAAGATGACAACAATGCTGTAAACCATGTGGCCCTTCAAAGCTGAAGCGTAACGAGTACGTAAACACCGGCAAAACACGGAAAAATGTTGACAGCTGCAGTGATTTCAAACGTGACGTTTTTGTTGACCTCGGCCATAGAGGGTTAAAGCCTCAGTGAAATGAAATATCGTTGTTCATTTTTATATGTTAAGACAACGTAATCTCAAAGCTTTAAAAGATTTGACTATCGCTCAAAGCCTACTGTATTCCCATATTCCTCTTGCACCTAAAAGGAAATAAGCAATAAGATAATTTGTACAAATGTTTATCTCAACTAACGCGAAGAAGATATAGGAATAAGAGTTTGTAAGCATCATTAGTATAACAGTTGAGAAAGTCATGTGACTGCAACACATCAGATTTTTTCTCTTGCTTGGTGCTATTTCGTTATATTTATCTTTTCTATTACGCTTGTTAATAAATCCGATTTTAGTTTTCTCCTGCGATAGCTACATTGACTGTATAGTATTGCAAAGTAAACCTCTAATTTTAACACGTATTGTATCATAAGTAACTATTTCCTCTTTTTACGCCGGCAAATTCTGCCTCTTATAAAAATATTTAAAAACACGCTGCTTTGTTTGTCTAGTGAAGGTATGGATTATATATATCGCAGTTCTCTGTGACTGTCCGACAAACACGGAACACAGAGACAGACAGACGAGCGCTGCTTGCTAATTGGCTTAGCAAATACGGGTTAAATATTGGAACATTGTATAATATAATTGCATCCAGTTCAGTGGAAATGTAGCACAGATAAACCACATATATGGACCAGATCACGTATTTTGAACCGTGAGCTTTCAATGTGAATTTACAGACACTTCCGTCCAGTCTGCCAACACAACGGTAATGTAAACGCCACAATGGAGAAAAATACGTTTTCCAAAACTTACATAAATAACAAGGCAAATAGTTCATGCTACGAAAAAATTATTTGGACATAAATTGTGTGTTACCGACATCTATATTTTTTGTATAGTAACATTTGGTCTATCTCTTATGGTTTTCCAGTTATGCAAAAGTCATCAAGGGTAAACAGGACCAGAAAATTAATTTCATTTGTTGTAAAAATATCTTAAACATATCGAATTTTAATTAAAATCGTAAGCTGTTTTAAAAAAATCAAAATTTTCAAAACATTTTTCCATGTAAAGGAAATGCTCATATGAAATGATCCCTGGACCCTGCAGCTAAATTTTTAATTTAAGTTCAGTATAAAAATATAAAGAAATTATGATACCATAATTGCTTAAATTTAATTAGTTTAAGAGATATCAATATTTTCAACTTTTTCAGTATGAGTTATGAAAAATATTTAATTTCAGCTTAATTATTTCATATTTTTAAGTAGCACACAACAAAGTTTAATACGTTGAACTTACAAGAACTCCTGAAAATTTCAAGCTAATAAGGGTCCAAGGAGCATGAAAAGTGCTGGAAAAAGCTAAGAAAAATTAATTTTAAAGTTTAGCAGCATGTTTTTGTAAAACCCATCAACTGGGGCCCTCTGTTGCTTTCTTCTTGGCCTCAGTAGCATTTTTGAGAAATTTAAGTTTGTTTGCTTGTTTCTTAATATGAAAACTTTCCTTTCGCCTCAGCATTGTTAACAAAATTTAAAGATTTCTTTCGCTAATTTATACAAAAATATTCATAAAATATCTCCTTATTATGACTGTATTATAAACCAACAAATGACTTGAAACTTCAACAATTCTTAATATATAAGTGGAACACTGAAAGAATAAGTAAGAATACAGAATTACAGAACACTGACTGCATTTCTGCGTTTGGAAGCAAAATGTGTAACAGATTCGCGGTATTTCAGTTCGATATATCAAATTCAATTCAGCACAGCCAACTCGCAACCTCTCTGAGGCAAAATTCCCTGCGATAGACTAAAATCAATGTCAGTGTAAACGAAAAAACGCTGTAGCGACGAAGTTTAGCGAAGAATGCTCACCCGCTCTCGGACATATAAATGCCCTGCTGGAGCTTTAAAAATGGCTGATATTGAGTGTCATTAATGTATAAAGTATAAGCATAATAAAAACATGCAAAAAGTAAAAAAAAAAAAAAAAAAAAAAAAAAAAAAAAAAAAAAAAAAAAAAAAAAAAACCCGGCTATTTTCATTAAAATTCCATGGATACATTGCCTTAAAATATTTGGATTTTGGATATATTTTAATTGTTGTGCCTTCTCATATTTAGATGGCCACAGAGACATTTAAAATTTTAACCATTTTTACATAGAGAAGCAAGTGAATATACAACCCACCTGCCTGGTGCGAAAACTTAGTACTTTCAATTGAAGAATGTTTCGACAGTGTTGCAGGCAGAGAATAAGGCGAGTAGAGGGGCGGGGACCAAACTTGTGAACAGCACTTGTGACGTAAGTGGTATTCAAAGTTTGTTCTTGATCCACGGAAGTAACTGCTCACTTCTTGAAGCGACCTGGCGCATGCGCACACTCATCACAGAGAAAATATCCCCACAAGAATATAATCCGTAAGTAGCAGCAGCATAGAAAACACGGTTTGTTTTGATTAAAAATATGAGGAGCCTAAAAGAGGATTTTGTTGGAAGAGAGAAAACACAGATTAGTTCCATCAAGCGAGCGAGCGAGTTCTCAATGAAAAATAGTGGCAGAAAACATAATAGTGAAGAGAAATTTTAAACCTACATTAGCACACACTAGCAAATCTGATGAAAGTTTTTGCTGTTGCTGATTTTATATCACGTGACTTATCTGTTAAATAAACAATGTATTTATACAGTTCAAATTTTAAGTGCCATTGCTTAGGAATCTCAAATGGTCTTACGATTTTAACCGAGTGGAATAGCTTATGCGGTAGTGTTTTTTGCCCGCATTCAGGAGGTTGCGGGTTCAAATCCCGGGACAGACCAATCTGTCTGAGTTTTTTCATGGTTTCCCTCAATTGCCAAGGTAAATACCAAATTGGGTGTTTAATACTACGACCCAAAGTCTACTATAAGTCTAAAGCAGTAGTAAAAGAAAAATATAGATGCTAATAGTGAATGATGTGCCATCTATCCAGAGATAATGAAAGCAGATAGACTGGATGGCACCCTAATGTCATCTGTGCGTCACGGGCACAAGTAAAGTTACCCTGAATTGATCTTTCTGTGCTCGTGACGAAGCAAGATGATATGATATAGGGATGAAACCTTGAAGACTGTCTACCACACACCGATTTACGAGGTATCTCCTAACAGATCCGTAGTTTTGGGGAAATATTTATATGCACGGACATAAAAATCGTCAATTTGATTATTTTCGGACACTTTTCAGTCCTTTATTAAGAATAATGAGAAATTCTTATAAAAAATCTCATTTTCCTCCAAAAATTAAGTGAAAAATTCAGATATAAAGAATACAAGTTTGAAGGGGGGGGGGGACTTAGCCCGCGACTTATGCTCTTAATGTACCGGAAGGGAGGAGTGAGATGAGAGGTGGCAGGAGACAGAGAATGGTTGATTTTAGGACGTACGATAGCAGAGGGCAGGGTCCCATTACTTTTCGGATATAGACTCCGTGATGACAGCCCGTACAACCTACTAGCCTCCTTTATACATTCCACTGGAGACTCGGAATCTGCGACCATCCCCGAGAGCATCCTTTTTCCCTGCCACACAACTCCAGCAGTCTAGTCGACACTTAGGCTTAGGAAGATGAAGGTGAAGTGGAATATAGCATAGGAAATTTGGGAATTTCCAGCACTTACCTAACGATCCGGGAAAACCCCGAAAAAAGATTACTCAGGAAGCTTGTCCAAACCCACATGAATGCAACTCACAGAGGCTTATCAATTGCATAGTGCTTTTCGTAATTTCTTACAGCATTGATATTTCTTTTGTTTTCCTGGCAACCACATTGTAGAACTTTCCGTAAGTTCTACAAATCGGTTACATCATGCAAAAATATGTAAATCCATTTACGCCTGAAAATTGACCAAAATCGGTTAAAAACGAAAGTTGGTATTTCAGTTTAATGTCCTTGAAGGATGCAACACGAAGATTTTTAAGAAAATTCCCCAGCCTAAACTACCCTTTACATGGAAAATATTCCGAATATTTTGACTTTCTTGAAATGACTAACGATTTTTTTCTAAAAGGCCATATGTTTAAGATATTTTTATGACATATGAAATGTAGATTTTGAATTTGCTGACTATAGCCCCTGTAGTCGTATTTACTCTGGATGACTTTTGAATTACTCGTAAACCGTAAGAGATAGACCAAATCATACTATACAAAAATGTAGATCTTGCTAAAATACACATTTAATGTCTGAATAAATTTTCTTGTAGGCTGAACCATTTCGGAGATATTCCTTGTTATGTGTGTGAGTTTCGGAAAGCTTAAAAACTTTCGTGAAATGGAACATCGTTGTTCATTTTGTTGTATGTTAAGTGTGCAAAGAGGACGGAGTCCTCTTTGACCGTTTGTACAGAACAAAAGAATTATAATTTAAGACGTCTATATTTATGGTAGGTCATGGTTTCACTTATGTGTTGTATTAAAATGAGAAGGAAGCTGTGAAGGGCTGGGGGTAGTAAATAAGGGTATAATCGGATGACTGCCTATAACGTTAATGCGATTTGTCTGTAGGTCTAGCTGCACGCTGCAGAACCGGACTGGCTGTAAATTAATAAACATAGTGCACCTGGGGGTAAATTACCTTCATCCCAGGGGTAATTCAGTCTTTAGCGTAGAGGTAATGAAGGTGCTAGCTTGCTCGCGCCTCTGTCATTACTCCTAGAAGCACATAGCTTTTCAATGCACTTATTCGCGTAGATGTTTTCAAAGATATTTTAACATACCTTGTAATAGTACAATGGTAATAGGGGAATAAGGTAGATTTCGTAATAAATTAGTTTGGTTAACTACTCGTATCTGCTCTTTTATATGTAACCAATGAATTTTCAGTTTATTACTTTCTCTACTGGTAAGTAGGGGAAGTATTGTATTTCACCCAAAATATCGACGTCCGTGTCCGATTTTAGAAAAAAGGTCCCTGTGTGTGTCTGTGTGTGTGTGTCAGCCTGTCAGTCTGTGGACAGCATAACTCAAAAACGAAAAGTCGGTTAAAAACTAAAGTTGGTATTTAAGTTTAATGTCCTTCAAGGATGCGACACGAAGATTTTGAAGAAAATAGCCCCACCCTAAACTACCCTTTACATGGAAAATTTTTCGAAAATTTTGATTTTCCTGAAAATGGCTCTAACGATTTTGATTAAAATGTCATATGTTTGAGATATTTTTATGACAAATGAAATGTATATCTTGAATTTTCTGGCTATAGCTCATGTAGTCGTATTTACTCTGGAGGACTTTTGCATAACTGGTAAACCGTTAGAGATAGACCAAATCATTCTATACAAAAAATGTAGATCTTGGTAAAATACACAATTTATGTCTCAATACATTTTCTTGTAGGGTGAACCATTTCGCAGATATTCCTTGTTATGTGTGTGAGTTTCGGAAAACTTGGAACTTTCGTAAAATGGATCATTGTTCATTTTTTATATGTTAAGTGTGCAAAGACAACAGAATCTCAAACATTTGACTATCGCACAAAGCCTACTGTATCCTAACATTCCGCTTGTACCTACAAGGAAATAAGCAATAAGATAATTTGTACAAATGTTTATCTTAACTAACATGAAGAAGATATAGGAATAAGAGTATGTAAGAATGGTTAGTACAAGAGTAGAGAAAGTTATGTGAGTGCAACACGTCATATTTTTTTTCTTACTTATGTCGCTAAAAACAGAGTATTTATCGTCATAAAACTCAAACAAAGAGGTAAATATTTCAGATCCGCAAAAGAGAACGGGAGATCCTCTAGAAGTTCGATATAAGAAGCTTAAGTAATTTGCATTATTTAAAATTAACTGTAGAAGGCACATTATGACGTAGGAAAATTCTCTTTTATTAATAGAAGCACTGAAGAAGACCTCTGTCCTTGAGTAAATTTAGAAAAAATATAAATAGAGCCATTCTTATAAACTCTTATTCCTATATCTTCTTCGTGTTAGTTGAGATAAAGCTTTGCAAAAATTATCTTCTTGTAGAATATGCAGGATTAACATAAAAAAGTGAATTACGATGTTCCATTCGACAGAAGTAAAAGTTCTCCAAAGCTTGCACAAATAACAAGGATTATCTTCAAAATTGTTCAACCTACAAGAAAATTTATTGAGACATAAATTGTGTATTTTAGCAAGATCTACATTTTTTGTGTAGTAAAATTTCGTCTATCTCTAACGGTTTACCAGTTATGCAAAAGTCGTCCAGAGTAAATACGACTACAGGGGCTATAGCCAGAACATTCAAGATATACATTTCATTTGTCATAAAAATATCTCAAACATGTGGCATTTTAATCAAAATCGTTAGAACCATTTTCAAGAAAA
>CM060963.1:199195140-199332640 GCA_030765045.1 Tenodera sinensis
AAGAAGATAAGAGGAATAAGAGTTTGTAAGAATAGTTTCTAGAAGAGTAGAGAATATAATGTGAGTGTAAGACAGTGCCTATTACTGGCTAGTGACCTTCAGGCCGTCCAGGTGGAGTTCATTCCCATAACCTGAAGCACGCGTATGAGGAAGGTTTTCCCTTACTGACAACTGTTGCCCTGGGAACAACGTCGTTGTGCTGAAGACGAACCATCATCATTGTTGGAGCGGAAGTACCGGAAGTTGGTGGTATTATGTGGACGCCGTGATCCGGAACTCCGCAATAGCGTGGGAGTGTACGACAAGATGCACTTCGTCACGGACAATGCACAGCGCGTCTTTCCCTGGGGTCAGCACCTGCACCTAATGTGGCCATAATCACTACATTCCTTCCAACGGTTCTTCCACGTACCAGAGTATTTATGTTAAAGTCGCATATTCAGAAAAGATCTTTTAAAGCTGGTCGCTATATGATGGCTTTGAAATTCCGTTCTCTTTGCTCGGCCAAGGGAGAAAAAGTGAACGAAAATGTGTGTTTAATCAAACCTACATTTTCTGTATAGTAAGATTTGGTCTATCTCTTACGGTTTACCAGTTATGTAAAAGTCCTCCAGAGTAAACAGGACTAAATAGGCTATAGCCAGAAAATTCAAAATATACATTTCATTTGTCATTAAAATATCTCAAACATATGACATTTTAATCAAAATCGTTAGAGCCATTTTCGAGAGAATGAAAATTTTCGAAAAGTTTTACATGTAAAGGGTAGATTAGGGTGGAGCAATTTTCTTCAAAATCTTTGTGTGGTATCCTTGAAACGTATTTAACTTAAACACACAGACACACGCACACGCACACATACACACACACATACATACACATTCAAGAGGCCTCATGACGCAAATTTCGTGACGTGTACACCGAGATTAGTGCAGAGCGGCTGTACCTCCGCCTCTGACAGACAGATGGCATTAGGGTGCCATCCAGTCTATCTGCTTACATTATGTGTGGATAGATGGCACAGCATTCCTTATTATTATCCCAAGCAATGTCAAGCCTTACTACAGAAGTTTTACCACCAACAGGGTCGGGGGGGGGGGGGGGTTGTTATTTTATAAGCATCTCTGGTAACTAAATGTCTGGGCAATTTTTAAAACAAATTTATTGTAAAATTGGATATTGCATCTTATATTTATAAAGGTAAAACTGAACTATTCCTTTTTTACTTAAACTACTTTATACCGTCGAGGCAATAGTAGACTTTACATTTGTTTCTCAAAAAGACCAACAATGAAAACTTTGAAACAATTACACAATTCAATAGCAGAAATAGTGATTCATAACGACTAACTGCATGCTTTTAATGAAACAATTAAGATGGAATTTATAAAATTACATAAGATGGGCATAAAGTACGCCCCCCCCCCCCCCCGCGGTATTGCTAGGGTTAATGTCTTTTTTCTTTTTTACAATTATTTCATTCTTAAGGTGGAACTTTGGGTCTGGAATTCGACACTTCGTATTGACTAAGGAAAATTTAAACGATCACGTAAAATGTGTGATTTTAAATCGCGCGTTCCGGCCAAGCTTCCACAAGACGGCCATTGTTTGCCTGAGGCAGCGAGAATATTAATATATATTAGATACCATTATTCTCAGTTTACATTTTCTCAAATCTTTTTCGGCGAATTCCTTAAGGCACTTTGTTTATTAACTTTAGTTTAAAACCGCAGAAAAGTCTTGTGCTTTAACCATTCTCTGGAAATATCTGAATCCTCCGACAGTAAGGAAAGCCAAAAAGTAGGTCAGAGTGAAGGATAAAATCAATCGGGGAGAAAAATAGGACGGATTATATTCCAGAAGAAAGAAGTGTGTACTCAGATACTTTTTCCTACTGGAAGCCAGCTGACAAGAAAATAAAGAAGGGAAATTAGTAAATGTCGAAAAATAAATTAAGACATACTAGCATTTGTTTTAGACGCAATTAGACAATTTGACCTGATTTCTCCACTTTCTTTTGCCTCTGTTGGTATCTGATAAATACATCACACATTGTAACAGTAAAAATCTGATGTGTTGCACTCACATGACTTTCTCTACTCTTGTACTAACCATTCTTACAAACTCTTATTTCTATATCTTCTTCGTGTTAGTTGAGATAAACATTTGTACAAATTATCTTATTGCTTATTTCCTTGTAGATACAAGGGGAATATTAGAATACAGTAGGCTTTGAGCGATAGTCAAATCTTTTAAAGCTTTGAGATTCTGTTGTCTTTGCATGGCTAAGATATAAAAAAATGAATAAGATCTTCCATTTCTGGAATGTATAAATTTTTCAAAACTCTCACAAATATTGAAATATCTCCGAAATGGTCCATTCACACGTCCTTCTCTACTAGCCCTTAATATACAATTCACACATTCTTCTATGATTTAAATAGAAATGCAACGTCTTACATTCATACAGCTTTCTCTACTTGTTTTTCTTTATGCATATGGGGTTGACAACAGTGCCTTTGTATGTCTTCCCAGTGTTTTATTTATTTGTTCACATACGCTACATTTCCATCGAGAATTGAAGTAGGTTTGAGTCCAATCGCATTCTCAACACGACCCGGTTTCAATGTTGAATGCAATCCGGAATGAGATCGGTTTGAATACGCAAGGTTTA
The DNA here is from genome assembly GCA_030765045.1 of Tenodera sinensis. NCBI lineage: Eukaryota > Metazoa > Arthropoda > Insecta > Mantodea > Mantidae > Tenodera > Tenodera sinensis. Next base: position 199,197,815 of record CM060963.1, read on the forward strand.
AGCACAAATAACACAAGCTTTTATGTTGGTCACTTGTTTTACTTTGGCGAACCTGTAAAAAGGTTTTCTATCTATTTTAAGCAGGTTTTGAAGTTATCGAATGCTTTTAGAAGAACATATAGGGGTATTATAGAAACAATAAAAGTAGCTTTTTTGTTTTATTACACCACTTTCACTAAAAAAAACAAAATTACAAGCGTGCAGCGTGTAGAAGTTAGGATCCTTGGCGTATTCAGATCGATTTGAATCCGCTAGTAGTTCCCATGCAACAAAATTTCAATTCGATCCCACTTCTAAGAGGATCGGATCCAAGAATTTACTTCGATCTGAATCCGCGTTTACAAGCAGTACTCAATCCGGACTCAAATCGATTTCAATTCCCCATGGAAACGTACACAGAATACCATTCTACGAAACAGCACCCTAGCTTTGTAATCATAAATTACTTATGAAAAGTAGAATTATAAGCTAAACGCGTCTTCCACTAAGGAAGATTAACCAAGGCTTAAGAACTCCCTGTTGTTAAACGTTAAAACGTTAATTTTACTTCTACCCTTAATCAAGATTGTGATGTTTTCCTACCCCATGCCTCTCAGGGCTGCAATTTCTTGTAAGTTTTCCACCCCAGAAGTTTTAGAAGTTATGGATGGATTTTAATCCAAAGCCCCTCTGGTTTACGTTCCCTCTGGGTGCGCTCCCTCAAAGGGGCGCCGCATACCGCAAGCTGCAACTTCCACACTAAGTCCTTCCTATTTTATATTAAAGGGTCAGAGATACTCTGAGAGCTACACCATCTTTGCTTTTTCATTTATTCCAAAACAAACTGTTGTCCTGCGTTTAATCCGTGCGGTTTAACCCTGCAGCGGTCGCCTTATGGGTGTATTACTCACACATATTTTAAAACAGCGATAATTAAAGAGCTATTAACGTCATAAGTTAGATTTGCTCTATAGCTGAGTTTATAACCCTAAATAATTTTTACTTTCTCTACTGGTAAGTAGCGGAAGTATTGTATTCCACCCAATAATTCGATATCGAGATTTCACCGGAAATATATGTTTTGAGGCCCCCTGAATCCAAAAAAAAAGCATTTTTAGAAAAAGGTCCGTGTGTGTATGTGTGTCAGTCTGTCAGTCTGTGGACAACATAACTCAAAAACGAAAAGTCGGTTAGAAACCAAAGTTGGTATTTAAGTTTAGTGTCTTTCAAGGATGCGATACTAAGATTTTGAAGAAAATAGCCCCACCCTAAACTACCCTTTACGTGGAAAATTTTTCGAAAATTTTAATTTTCTTGAAAATGGCTCTAACGATTTTGATTAAAATGCCATATGTTTGAGATATTTTTATGACAAATGAAATGTATATCTTGAATTTTCTGGCTATAGCCCCTGTAGTCGTATTTACTCTGGAGCACTTTTGCATAACTCGTAAACCGTTAGAGATAGACCAAATCATACTCTACAAAAAATGTAGATCTTGGTAAAATACACAATTTATGTCGCAATAAATGTTCTTGTACGGTGAACCATTTCGGAGATATTCCTTGTGATGTGTGTGAGTTTCGGAAAACTTAGAACTTTAGCGAAATGCAACAACGTTGTTCATTTTTTATATGTTAATCGTGCAAAGAGAACGGAATGTCAAAGGTCAAAAAGATTTCACTGTCGCACAAAGCCTTCTGTATTCTAATATTCCCCTTGTACCTACAAGGACATAAGCAGTAAGATAATTTGTACGAATGTTTATCTCAACTAACATGAAGATATAGGAATAAGAGTTTGTTAGAATGGTTAGTACAAGAGTAGAGAAAGTCATATGATTGCAACACATCAGATTTTATTTAATTTGTACATCACGTTTTGGTATTAAATACAGCTTAATATGGCAGGCTTTAAACGATAGTGGTTTGCTTCTAGCAAAAAATATCTCTGGGGTATTGATGCAGAGGTTGGCAGCGAAATCCAGGTTGCCTGCATTGCTATTCCTCAGTAGCTTCGGTAGCTTCCGTCAGCACTCGTTTAAGTCGGTACTCGGAAAGAAAGCACGTTTGTGCGCGGCTTATCTGTTAACGGTTACGACTGCCTGGTCATAGCGCTGTATAAATGCTGCAGAATTAAACATGTAGAAGTGAGCAAGTTCAAAAAGCATTACATCTATGCTCGGGTGCCACAGTTAAGCCGCAATGCTGTGACTTAATATACCCAATGGGGATGATGAATATTGCAGTTGACATCTCAACTTTAAGGGTAGGGTTGCAGTCGAGCCGAGGCAACTTTGTTTAACGTGATGCGACGAGGCTGGGCATTGTTTGGGAACGTCTCGCAGTTGTCAGCGTTCACAAGATAAAGCATACAGCAACTTCCCTTGTTGTCCCACAGTAACATTATTGGATTTTATGAAACACTACTGTAACTGACTGACTGGCGGTTTTATGCTAACCAGAACAATACGACATTATCTGCGCGTGTCTCCTGCACTGCAGCTTTTACCAATATGTTCTCTTTACCGCCTCTTTCAATTACTTATAGCTGATTCTCCTTTCTGCTTTCTTGTTCTCCTTTCAATATACTAGACCTCGAGCGATAGTCAGATGTTTTAAAGCATTGAGATTCCGTTCTCTTTGCACAGTTAGCAATTAAAAAAATGAACAACGATGTTCCATTTCACCAAAGATTTTAAGTTTTCCGAAACTGACTCACAGAACAATGAATATCTCCGAAATGGTTCACCCTACAAAAAAATTTATTCAGACATAAATTGTGTGTTTTAGCGAGACCTAAATTTTTTGTATAGTAAAATTTTGTCTATCTGTTACGGTTTACGAGTTATTCAAAATTCATCCAGAGTAAACAGGACTTTATGTGTTATAGCCATGAAATTTAAGATATACATTTCATTTGCCATCAAAATATCTCAAACATATGATATTTTCACCAAAATCGTTGGAGCCATTTTCAAGAAAATCAAAATTTTCGAAACATTTTCCATGTAAAGGGTAGTTTAGCGTGAAGTAATTTTCTTCAAAATCTTACTGCCGCATCCTTGAAAGACACTAAACTTAAATACTAACTTTGGTTTTTAACCGACTTTTCGTTGTTAGGTTATGCTGTCCACAGGTTGACAGACACACACGGACGTTTTTCTAAAAATGCTGTTTTTTTTAGATTCAGGGGGCCTCAAAACACGTATTTACGGAGAAATCTCGACACCAAATTTTTGGGTAGAATACAAAACTTGCTGTAATTTACAAACGTAGTAGAGAAAGCAAAAAGGGGACATTAATTTATATAATTTCATTTAGCAAAGATGATTATTAAAATTTTATTTAAGGCTGAAAGATATGAATAACTTCAAAAATTAAGTGGGGGGAGATCTCGGCATCATTGTTAAATAAACCAACACCACAGCAGATTGTCTGGCGGAACACTGCATCGTATGAAAGTTATCAGTTTACCAAACTGGATGCAATCCCATGACCTTCCAACATTTGAGAAAGTGTGATGCATTCCAGAGCTTATGGAACGGAACAAATAGTCAGCTCTATAGGGAAACCACAAGACTGATGACAATTAAATAAAAAATAAATCATTTTTAATTTTTATACAGTTCTATAAACTGGATAAAATACCTGATACGCCACTGAAATGGACGTCTTCATAACGATACTGCTATACACCAATCAAAAGATCCGCACGTAGCAGCTGAAAGCGAAACTATCGCTTCTGTTCTGTTCAATCGAATAACAACTAGTGCAGGTTGAGAAAACGTATTAATGTCGAACATCGGTGAAAGTGGCGTGCAATAAATAACCTAATAAATTCAACTTGTCCTCTAGTTTTTGAAATTATACTTTTTTTAAAGGTTATATCTATAGGTTAATTTTCATTTATGTTTATTTCGTTTAACAAAAGTAGATAAATTAGCGATTGTAACAATAGTTTGAACAAGAGCAGAGAAACACATGAGAGTGTAATACATATGTTTTAAAAACATAAAAGAAATGGGCTGGTTATTTCCTTGTTGCTGATGCAGCAAGCCTTTCAGAACCGAGGTGTATTTTTCATTTTCTTTTATGCAGTGCTGTTTTACTTTTTGTGTGCACGTGTTGATATAGGTTACGTGGCTCGCAAGTGCACAACAAAAACGCCATGAACGATAGCAATTCCCCTGCAGTTATGCAACGCGCTGAATTCCACGTAACTGTAAGGGCAAAAAGGTTAATGCAGCACCAGTGCATTATTGAAGTGGTTCGTTTTGACCATTACACTGTTTTGACTTTAGCGTTAAGGAATGCAGCAGCGTTTGTCGTATGAATTTGTATGGAATTGAAATGCGTTTATTACACCTTTTGCAGGTATAGACCATCTTGCTTGGACATGTTCAGTTTAATATTTTGAAGCGACTGATCTAATTGGCCGAAAAATCTAATTTCAATTTTTTCACGGTTTCCCTCAATCGCTAAGGTAAATACTGGATTAGATATTTAATATCACGACCCAAAGTTCCACTTTAAGTTTAAAAAGTAGCATAAATAAAAAATAGATGACAAAAACGTCTACTGTGCCATCTATCCGCAGATAATAAAAGCAGATACATTAGATGGCACCCTAATGCATTTCTATATCAAAATTTTACACTAAATAAAATGGCTTTCTCTACTCTTGCACTAACCATTCTTACAAACTCTTATTCCTATATCTTCTTCGTGTAGTTGAGATAAACATTTGTACAAATTATCTTATTGCCTATTCCCTTGTAGGTACAAGGGGAATATTAGAATACAGTAGGCTTTGTGCGATAGTCAAATCTTTTAAAGCTTTGACATTCTGTCCTCTCTGCACACTTAACATAAAAAGAATGAACAACGATGTTCCATTTCACAAAAGTTTTAAGTTTTCCAAAACTCACACACATAACAAGGAATATCTCCGAAATGGTTCACCCTACAAGAAAATTTATTGAGACATAAATTGTGTATTTTAGCAAGATCTACATTGTTTGTACAGTATGATTTTGTCTATCTCTAACGGTTTACCAGTTATGCAAAAGTCGTCCAGAGTAAATACGACTACAGGGGCTATAGCCAGAAAATTCAAGATATACATTTCATTTGTCATACAAATATCTCAAACATAACACATTTTAATTAAAATCGTTAGAGCCAGTTTCAAGAAAATCAAAATTTTCGAAATATTTTCCATGTGAAGGGTAGTTTACCGTGGGGCTATTTTCTTCAAAATCTTCGTGTGGCATCCTTGAAAGACATTAAACTTAAATACCAACTTTGGTTTTTAACCGAGTTTTAGTTTTTGAGTTATGCTGTCCACAGACACACAGAGCAGAGACGGAAAACGTCATCCTTTATCTATAGCAATAGCTTGCCCCACATTTTCACCACACCTTTTTTCAGCGCCATCGATATCGTATTTGTGTGCTGAAGCTGCCAACCTTGTGACCATGCTTCATATATCAGCGAGAGCAAATGCACACACACCGACACAGGCATGCCAACACAAACCAGAGGTCAGCTGTTATTGATTAACAACTTTCATTTAAGTTAAATTAACACCATTCATCATGTCTCAGTGACTGAATTGCTAAACCAATAGAGTTTGCAGACTGTCCAGGTTCCAATTCTGAAATTTTACTGGAACGTTTGTTTTTTGAGCTTAAACAAAAAACCCGGTAGCGTTCTGGTATTGTGCTGATCGCACTTTTTTTTGTTTTATGGAGGCACCTCCTTTGTTTCGCAACTCTCGCTTTCCCCGCTGGGTTGCGCTAGTGTCTTCCTATGGGTTGCCTCTCGGTCTGACAGTGAAAGGAGACGGCAGTCGGAGTGCTCCTTTCGCGCCGTGCGGGGTAAGTTGTTTGGCTTTAACTAGGGCTCAGGGTCCACGCGAAACATTTAGGCTTTCAGATAGGCTGAAGACTGCCCGACTCCTCGCTTGAGAGGGAATTGACTGGGGGTTATGCAAATTGGTTTGTTTTACCTGTATCTCTGTTGTGTTTCGACTTCCATTTCTGTATAAATTATTGATCCATAAAGGTTGTAGTTCTCGGAATTTTTAGTGCTCTCTTCTTTTCAGTTCCTCCCCCCCCCCTTTCTCACGATTGTACCTAAGCCCCTATGGTACAAAAATGGTAGCAGACCGTGGTTGTCTTATGGTCGAGTGGGGCAGTTAAATTGAGCATTGGGTTATTGTTTTGATTAACCATGTCGAGTGACTTTCAGCTGTTGCGTAAGAACGAAATACTATTTGAGTTGGGGATTCGTGGACGTGATGATTTGTCGTCGGCAGACGTTCCGGCCCTATTAGACGCACTTCGTGGTGTGAAGGATAACGATTATGTTGTGTTGCCGGACAAACATTTATTGGTAACTGAATCACCGTCATTATGTGAGGCCGCACGGCTGGAATTTGAAGAGTTGTTCTCCGAGTTGAGTAATATCTCGGGGTTTTCGAAAGCGCAGGTGAGGCGTTTGACAGCCAGGATCTTGCATTATGTGCAGCGGATTGAATATTTCCAAAAATATTGTCCTAAGGTTAAGTTCGGGGTTGACTTAGCCGAGCTGAAGGGGCAGTTCAGGAGATATTTAGAAGTGCTTGCTCAGAAAGGGGATCGGGCCGAGTCGACTACTGTCACACCAACTGTGACGTCTCAAATGTCGGCCTTTAAACCGCTAAAGTTACTTCATCCCTTACAACAGTTGGTTGAACCTTATCAAGTCTTTAAGGTTGTTGATGTTCTTACAGCTCTTGAATTTCTGAAGTTCCTGGTAAGAGCTAAGGATTGCGCTGAATTATGCGAAGTTCCCGGTTTGCAGCTGCTTGAAGTAGTGATGTCAAAAGGGGGTGACGCGGTGCGCAGTATAATTGGGCGTATTAAGGGATGTGTTGATCCAGTCTCTGAATTACATGACAGTGTATTGAAGTGTTTCGTTCCTCGTCGGGAGCTACATACATTAATTCAAGGTCATTATTTGAAACCCCAGGGATCAGGAGAGCCTTTCTTCGAGTACATTAGCAGGGTTAAGTTGTTTGCGCGTATACTACGGTTGCCAGATAGCGAACGGCAGATCTGTGACGTCATTATTACGGGGTTGACCCCGGAGGTACGTTCTCTTTTGGTATTTAGCTCTTGTCCTGCTACGTTTAAAGATTTAGAGGGGCTATTGCCGATCTTGGCAGAGTATGAGGCGTCAAATGCGGCACGAAACCGCGAATCATTGCAAGTGCCTCTGCATGGTGTTCGATTTGAGCCGCGGCAGACTAACCGAGGAGATTTGGCTCGAGATAGTTTTCGCTCGCCAGGGTCTTGTTTTAGATGTGGTTCTCCTGAGCATTTGGTTAGACAATGCACGGTGGCCAGGAAGCGTGGTGGCGTTTTACTACCCGTGGGGGTAGATGGTCAAAGGCGCCAAGATTGACAACGAGCTCCTTGCGGAATTTCTGCCTGTTGTCGGATATTCCGTCGGATAATAGCCAAGCCCTTTAATTTGAAGCCGACAGTACAGGTGACTGTTGGGAAACGACAGTTAATCGCTCTCTTGGACTCGGGGAGTTCCTGCTCTTTGGTACACGAGGAGTTTTATTATACCTATCTTGGTAAATTCTCGGCCAAACCGCGACAGTGTAGCGTTGGGTGCGTGTCTGTAAATGGTCATAAATTTCAGGTGAATGCCAAGGTTCTGTTGACCATACGTATTTCGCGTTTTACGTGGAAACACTATTTCTATCTTCTGCCGGACCTGCCATTTCAACTGATTTTAGGCTCGGACTTTATGACTAGAGTCGGCCTAAGGCTTGATTTTCGGGATGGGGAAATCACCTTTGCATTTGCCCCTTCCGAACGAGTTGCATTTCAGTGCGGTCAAGTCATCAACAAACCACCTTTGGAGGAGAGTGGCGGGCTACGTCACCATATATGCGACGTCAGCAATGCTTTCCCCCATTTGACAGAAGAGCAGGGCCGTTCGCTGGAACAACTCTGTGCGAACCATGGGTCATTGTTTGCTGACCGTTTAGGAGTAACAAATTTGGTGGAGTATGATATACAACTAACAGACGACACCCCTGTGAAGTTACCACCCTATCGTGTCACCCCACCTAAAATGGCTATTCTTCGTAAAAAGATCGACGAAATGTTACGAAAGGGAGTGATCAGGCCGTCCACGTCTGCTTATAGTAGTCCAGTATTTCTGGTCCCTAAGGGCGAGGACGATTTCAGGGTAGTGGTGGACTACCGGCACTTGAATAAAAAGATAAAGATCGAGGCCCAACCAATGCCACATCTAAATTCGGCAGCGCATTATTTTGCGGGTGCCAAAGTATTTACTAGTTTGGATTTGAATAGCGCCTACTACCAAGTGCCCTTATCGGAGTCCTCTAAGCCACTAACGGCTTTTGCTGTCCCATGGAGGCTTTATGAATTTCAACGAGTACCCTTCGGAATTGCTACTGGAGCTCAGGTGTTGTCGCGGTTATTAGACGAAATATTTTCGGACATCAAGTTTAAATATGTGTATCACTATCTAGATGACGTGGTTGTCTACTCGCCCGACTTTGAAACCCATTGCCAACATTTAGCGGAGGTCTTTGACCGGCTCGAGCGCGCAGGCCTTACCTTGCGCAAAGAGAAGTGTAACTTTGCTGCGGGACAGATTTCTTTCTTAGGTCATATTGTATCTCCGGCTGGGATAACGATTGATCCGGAGCGGACCAAAGTTCTACGTAACTTTCCTCCCCCTAAAACCGTAAAGGCATTGGCCAGGTACGTGGGGATGGTGAACTTTTTCAGCAAGTTTATTCCGCATTTTGCAGCGCGGGCGGAACCACTGAACCGTCTTCGGCGGAAGGGAACGCCGTTTAAGTGGGGTGAGGAACAGCAGCAGGCCTTTGAAGACCTTAAACAGGCCATAATGAATCCCCCGGTGTTGGCTTTCCCTGATTTTTCACGTAGATTTATCCTTCAGACCGATGCAAGCAGGGGATCGGTGGCTGCTGTGTTACTTCAGGATTTTCCTATGGGGCGTAGGGTTATTGGGTATAGTTCACGTACCCTTACTCCAGCCGAGCGGAAGTATTCAGTTTACGAACTTGAAACTTTGGCTGTGGTATTTGGCTTAGAAAAATACCGCGAATATCTGGAGCATGTTGAGTTTACTCTTGAGTGCGATAACCAGGCGCTAACGTGGTCGTTGGCCTCACCGCGATCTACAGGCAGGTTAGCGCGTTGGGGCGTACGCATTTCAGCTTTTAAGTTTGTCCCGATACATATACGTAGTTCAGAAAATTGTGTGGCTGATGCCTTAACGAGAGTATTCGAAGAACCAAGAGAATGTAAATGCGGAAAGGAAAATGTTTTAGCCGTCTGTGAATTTCCGGAGTTGTTCGAGGGTTTGCACACACATCAGAGGAAAGATCCGGATCTGCAGGCCCTTATTGATCGGCTTGAGGCTGGCGAGGTTGTTACCCCTTATTGTTTGAAGGAGGGTGTTTTGATGACCCAGCCTACCTTCGACGGCAAGAACAAGGTTGTTTTGCCACGGGCCTTAATTTCCATGGTGTTTGAATATTTCCATTCATCTCCTGTAGGCGGGCATTTGGGAATAGCCAAGACCAAAGACAAGATTCGGGAATATTTTGTGTGGCCGGGCATGAATAAAGAAATTGCTTCCCGAGTTAGACAGTGTCAACTTTGTGCAATGGCGAAACCCGCGCAATGTACAGTATGGAAAGGTTTAGCATCGGAGGTGGCAAGTAGACCCCTGGAAAAATTATTTGTGGACTTTGTCGGTCCTTTTCCTCGTTCAGTCCAGGGGAATACGTATGCATTAGTCATAGTAGATTCGTTTAGTAAGTTTGTATGGATGTCGGCCTTACCGAAAGCGAATACACGAGGGGTAGTCAAGGTTCTCTCTTCAGTATTTGCGGCTTTTGGAGCCCCTCGTTATTTGGTAACAGACAACGCCACTCAATTTACTTCTTTCGCCTTTAGAAATTTCTGTTTTAGTTGGGGCATTAAAACCATAACTACCACCCCTTATTACCCCCGTCCTTCCCATGCCGAAAGATTTAACAGGAACCTCAAATCAGCATTAATAGCCTTTCATCATGATAATCATACTAAGTGGGACACTAATTTGTCTCGGTTGCAATTGGCGTTTAATTCGGCTCGACACGAATCACATGGCGTTACCCCTCATCAGCTTATGTTAGCCTATATACCTAACTCTCCGCTGTCTAACCTTTGGCGTTTGGACGATTTGCTTCCCCAGAATATTACTCGCGAGGAAATATGTAGAGTATGGAAGGCCGCTTTTCGGAATTTGAAGAAGTCACTTGCCCAGGTAAAGAAGCGGTATGATGAAAATAAACGGCCTTCACCTTATGCCGTTGGCCAGAAAGTACTGTGTAAGCTGTACACTCAATCTTCTAAGCGAAATGCTTATGCAGCGAAGTTGGCGCCTAGATACGTAGGGCCGTACGAGATTATAAGTATCTTCAAAAATGTTTCTGTGCGCTTAAGGGACCTCCGCACGGGCCAAGAAAGGAGAGCTCACGTCTCACAATTGAAACCCTTCCAGTAGTTTGGTATCTGTTTTCCTATGTGTATGGGTTTCCTTTGTTTACTCCTGTATGTTTATGTTGTGAATAAAGTGTTTGTTTGGAATGTGGGTGTTTGTTTATGTTGGAGCGTGCCATGTGTGCGCCGGGCTGTATACCTCTACGGCGCTCCTGTAGTTAGTTTCTGCCGGGCGTGTGGAGTCGGCATTGTGTAGATTTGTTTTCGTGTGTCTTTGTATGGAAGCGGTGTGAGGTGTTTGGTGTGGTATGTTTGGGGAGTATTTGTGGGATGTTTGCTGCGTGCTTGCGGTGTGTGTCTTGTGTAGTAATTATGTGTATTTCGTGTTTGTACTCTTGTGTTGTCTGGCCAGTAGGGATTTTGTTTTATGCGCATTTATTTATACAAGGCCTTGTTTATTTTGTTTAACTTGTATATATATATTGTTTATATATATATTGTTTATATATATATATATATATTGTTTAGCTTGTTTTAAATTGTCATTTGGAAGAAATTATATTTAATGTTATTCAAGTTCGTTTAAATTGTTCTTATATGGTTATGTTCATTAAACAGTTTATGGTATGTTATCACGCTTGTTGATTATAAATTGATTCAATTTTTTTAATTTTCTGCTATTTATGTATTTGATGTCATCCACAGTTCTGTAAAAATACTGTCATTCATTCAGTTTGATCTACCCTGAGATGTTATTTTGGGGCAGCAGCCTATTTGAAGCCTGCGTTTTGTTCCCTTTCTGTTGGGTTTGTTCCGTGTTACAGCCTCGCCAGCTCCTGTTCGTAACCTGTCCAGAAAGCACTTAACCACCGCAGTTTGGCATTGTGTAATGTTAAGCCTGGCTGTTACCATCTATTTGGAGTGTTACTGCAGCAGTAAGGTCCGCAATGGAGATTTCTGGAGGCCAGGGAGGTGACGATGGAATATGAAGGGGCTTGTATGTGGCCCACGTTTTGGGTTTTGGACTTTCTCAACGCCTGATTGCAACGAGAGGGCATCCACAGGCTCAAACCCAGAATTTGTTAATTTCTCTGGAACAACGAGGGATCGGTACGCCCAACGAGCTGTGCATCGTCTCTCCCGTCCTGGAAAAACAGAATTGTGCTCTCTGATGTGACAGTGGCCAGTGATTTGTAGTGACAGTGTTTGGTGCCAGTGCTTTCACAGTGACCTGTACAATGACCGGGCGGTGTAAGGTGTGTCCTTCCTAATATGATACTTCTCATACAATATCAGTCTGTTCCTTTCCAGAATGGCGAGTGCGTGTTGTCAGATGGGGGCGGGAGTATTGTGCTGATCGCACTTTTTTTTTGTTTTATGGAGGCACCTCCTTTGTTTCGCAACTCTCGCTTTCCCCGCTGGGTTGCGCTAGTGTCTTCCTATGGGTTGCCTCTCGGTCTGACAGTGAAAGGAGACGGCAGTCGGAGTGCTCCTTTCGCGCCGTGCGGGGTAAGTTGTTTGGCTTTAACTAGGGCTCAGGGTCCACGCGAAACATTTAGGCTTTCAGATAGGCTGAAGACTGCCCGACTCCTCGCTTGAGAGGGAATTGACTGGGGGTTATGCAAATTGGTTTGTTTTACCTGTATCTCTGTTGTGTTTCGACTTCCATTTCTGTATAAATTATTGATCCATAAAGGTTGTAGTTCTCGGAATTTTTAGTGCTCTCTTCTTTTCAGTTCCTCCCCCCCCCCCCCTTTCTCACGATTGTACCTAAGCCCCTATGGTACAGTATCTGGACTGGCATACAGGAAAAATAATTCATTCATCATCATATATGTATTGTCACGATATACAGGTCCTCGTTGATAGTAAATAAATTAATTTATCACGTTCCCAGACGGCCTCGCTGTTTGGTTTATTGTCGTATGCAGGAATGTATTGTCTGTCCACCAGGAGCAGGCGACCAGGAACAGAGGGGACCGTAACACAGCTTTGCTTTCAAAAAGTGCATCGACTTGTTGATATGCGATGATAAGTCAGAAACCGTTGCACTTATCAGAAAGTGTCATAACACTGGAAAGTTACTTCAGTATGGAAATGCGCGGACTGCCGTTATGAGTTATGGACAGCATAACTCAAAAACGAAAAGTTGCCTAAAAGCCAAAGTTCTACAGATTTTTAGAATGCTTATATTACGTTTTCTTATAGAGACAGTAAGTTTAAGTGACAGTAAAATCTTTTAAGAGCTACCCGCTTTATGATCTTGAAATTCCGTTCTCTTTGCAAGGTTAAGAGATAAAAAACCAATAAAGACTTCCAATTTGAAAAAAGTACAAGTATTGAAACACGAGGGATATCTAGGAAATGGTTAACACTACAAAAATGTATTTACGATAGTGTTCTTTAGTGAAATCTATATCCGGAAAATTCAAAATATACATTTCATCTGCCATAAAAATAAACATGTGCATTTTTGAGAAAATCAAAATTGTGTATGTAAAGGGTAGTTCAGGGTGGAGTAATTTTCTTCAGAATGATCTTGTCGCATCCTTGAAAGATGTTAGACTTAAATGTAAAATTTGGTTCATAACCGACTTTTCGTTTCTGAGTTATGCTGTTCAGACACACACATGTACATTTTTTCTAAAAGTGCTTCTTTTTGGATTCAGGAGCCTCAAAACATATATTTCCGGTGAAATCTCGACGTCGAATTTTTGGGTGGATGAGGCTAAGTGAAACCGGAATCACGGACGAGAACGGAGCCTGACTCAGCCCCCAGAGACGCACAGCAGTCCCTAACAGTTCCAGATATTGCCACCTGGCGCCCAAAGCATATCCGCCGACCCACCGACCCTAGTGGCCCAAGCGGCAACTTCCTAGACAACCAGGGAAGTATGTTTCCAACTGTGCCATCTGCCCGCCAAAGCCGGAACCAACCACTCTGTTACCGCCTGAGCTATCCCACTGGGTACTTGCTATACGTAGTACAGAATCGAATTATACCAATGCACCACACGTAAGAAATAAAACCCTGAAACATAAAGTATTTCATTTAATAGGAAGTGACAGCTTTCATCATCAATTACTGGGCATTACTTGCTCACGTCTGAAGCCAATTTATAGACTTATGTAAGTGAAGCTCTATTAGGAATGTTCGCACATTTTATGTAATTCCTGCTCATTCCATAAGCCATAAAACCACACAGTGTTAGCCATTTAGGTTAGATAATGGAAGGGTGAATAAATGCAACAAATGAATGAAACACATAAATACATTGTTCTGGTTATAACCGTTTGGAAATGTATTTATTAACTTTAAATAAGCGTTAAAATAAAACTAAAGCAATTCTAATCGCAGTTGACAGTTGTATTAAAATCTAAAATTATATAATAGAAAGCATATAATATTCTGGGGAGAATTTTAATAAATCAAGAAATATGTAAAATACGGAGACTCACAAACTTGGACCCTTGTCTAATTGGTTCCTTCAAAAATCACGTGATATAATCGCTGCTGTTTGTATTTGCTTTATGTCAAGGGGATGAAACCCTTAACTTCTGCATTTATTTCCACCCTTCGGTTGACTTTTGCACTCTGTCGGCCTCTGAAAAACTAACCACATTCGAGCTTTCCAAAATCAAAAATACTTAACGAAATCATAATTTTAAAAAAATCTGATGTGTTGCACTCACATGACTTTCTCTACTCTGTACTAACCATTCTTATAAACTCTTTATTCCTATATCTTGTTCGTGTTAGTTGAGATAAACATTTGTACAAATTATCTTATTGCTTATTTCCTTGTAGGTACAAGGGGAATATGAGAATACAATAGGCTTTGCGCGATAGTCAAATCCTTTAAAGCTTTGAGATCCCCTTCTCTTTGCACGATTAACATATAGAAAAATGAACAACGTTGTTGTATTTCACGAAAATTTAAGTTTTCGAAAACTGACACAAATAACAAGAATATCTTCGAAATGGTTCACTCTACAAAAAATTTTATTTTGACATAAATTGTGTGTTTTAGCAAGATGTACATTTTTGTACAGTAAGATTTGGTCTATCTCTAACGGTTTACGAGTTATTGAAGTCATCCAGAGTAAACAGGACTACATAGGCTATAGCCAAAAAATTCAAAATATACATTTCGTCATAAAATTAACTTAAACATATGTAATTTTAATTAAAATCGTTAAAGCCATTTTCAAGAAAATTTTCCATGTAAAGGGTAGTTTAGGGTGGAGCTATTTTCTTCAGAATCTTTGTGTCACATCCTTGAAAGATATTAAACTTAAATAACAGCATTAGCGTTTAACCCACTTTTCATTTTTGAGTTATGCATTTTAATTAATTGCAGTTTAAGACAGTACTTTATATGTGTATGATTTTAGATAGAGGAAATTATTTATGTTTTTTAATAGAGGGACTGACTTAAATCTTTGTAGTCACATTTTGATCTATTATTTATTTATAACATTGTTTCTAATAATTCTGATACTATTACTAGTTAATATTTTGGTACCCCAGAAACGATATTCATTTCAGTCCTATAAAAATAAATATTTCTTGTCGCGTGAAAGGCTTTTGCTTGTCCGTGCTGTGTGCAGCGATTTTAAATAACACATGGCCGTCGACTTTCTATTGTAATTCCAACACGATGGTTGGAATCAAGCGAATTGTTCAATAGAATGGCAACCAAAGCAGTACCTTTAGCGCTATGTCAGTTTTCGTTAAAGCTTTGAACCAACATTTGTCCAAGCGTAACGTTCCTTTTTATTCCCTCTGGGCAGAGTGAAATTATTGGTTTTTGTCCCTTTTATTTTCTCTTAAGGTAGAGGCAGTTATGCATTCGCCTCACATCTTTTATATGGCTGTTTCAGCAATAATATTTGCTTTCATGGAACTAGAATTAGGATATAAAATTTTGTGTTTCTCTCTGAACATGTTTATTACGGCGCTCGTACGTATACACTGTTGGATTTAAAAATTCGATATCGAGATTCTCCCAGAAATATGTTTTGAGGTCACCTGAATAAGAAAAAGATGATGTATTTCCTTGTAGGTACAAGGGGAATATTAGAATACAGTAGGCTTTGTGCGACAGTCTAATCTTTTAAAACTTTGAGATCCCGTTCTCTTTGCACGCTTAACATATAAAAAAATGAACAACGATGTTCCATTTCACGAAAGTTCTGTTTTCCAAAAGTGACACACAAAAACAAGGAATATCTCCGAAATTGTTCACTCTACAAAAAAAATTATTAAGACATAAATTGTGTATTTTAACAAGATCTACATTTCTTGTACCGTAATATTTTGTCTATCTCTTACGGTTTACGAGTTATTCAAAAATCATCCAGAGTAAATACGACTACAGGGGCTATAGCCAGAAAATTCAAGATATACATTTCATTTGTTATAAAAATATCTCAAACATATGACATTTTAATCAAAATCGTTAGAGCTATTTTCAAGAAAATCAAAATGTTCGAAAAATTTTCCATGTAAAGGGTAGTTTAGGGTGGAGCTATTTTCTTCAAAATCTTCGTGTCGCATCCTTGAGAGACATTAAACTTAAATACAAAATTTTGTTTTTAACTGACTTTTCGTTTTTTAGTTATGCTGTCCACAGACTGACAGACTGACACACAGACACACACACACGGACATTTTTCCAAAAATGCTTTTTTTTTTTTTTTTTTTGTATTCAGAGAGCCTCAAAACATATATTTCCGGTGAAATCTCAACATCAAATTTTTGGGTAGAATACAATACTTCTACTTACCAGTAGAGAAAGTAAAAAAGCATTTCTAGAAAAAGCTCCGCGCGCGCGCGCGCGCGTGTGTGTGTGTCTATGGACAGCATAACTCAAAAGCAAAAAGTCGGTTAAAAACCAACATCGGTATTTAAGTTTAATGTCTTTCAAGGATGCCACACGAAGATTTTGAAGAAAATAGCCCCACCATAAACTACCCTTTACATGGAAAATTTTTCGAAAATTTTGATTTTCTTGAAAATGGCTCTAACGATTTTGATTAAAATGTCATATGTTTGAGATATTTTTATGACAAATGAAATGTATATCTTGAGTTTTCTGCCTATAGCCCCTGTAGTCGTATTTACTCTGGACGACTTTTGCATAACTGGTAAACCGTTAGAGATAGATCAAATCATACTATACAAAAAATGTAGATCTTGCTAAAATACACAATTTATGTCTAAATAAATTTTCTTTTACAGTGAACCATTTCGGAGATATTCCCTACTATTTGTGTGAGTTTCGGAAAACTTAAAACTTTCTTGAAGTGGAACATCGTTGTTCATTTTTTTATATGTTTAGCGTGCAAAGTTTTAGAAGATTTGACTATTACTCCAAGTCTACTGTGTTCTAATATTCCCCTTGTACCTGTAAGGAAATAATAAGATAATTTGTACAAATGTTTATCTTAACTAACACGAAGAAGATATAGGGATAAGAAAATCGTTATAAACATGGTTGTTTGATATTTGGTATGCAGACTTATAGGTTAAAACCGACTTGCCAGGAAGGTTAGGTATTTTTATTGGAGGGGAAGCAGTTTGAGAAGGAGAAGAAGGGATAATTTATGTAGTTGGAAGTAAGGAAGGAAGTCCCCGAGGTTGTTATCAGAGATTTCTTCCATGTACGTACGAGTGAGCGGGTCCTTCTGGTTTAAATTACTAAGAGGAGGTTTGTGACGCAGTACTACTGGCAGCGTACCGCCATAATCCATCATTCATTATTTCATTAAGAGACACTCGACTTCAGATTTACAGTGTCGCTGTGTAAAACATCGCCGCACTCCAAATGTTCTTAATTACATCTTGAAAATGTAGCCCTGTGTTATTAATGAGCCAAGAAGCAAACCGATTTTGCTTCCAAACAAAGGACATTCTAGGATCACGCAACCAGTTAACAAACAACAATGTAACCTATTGATGTTTCCTTTGTTGTAGTTATATTTCAATTTGAAACATTGAGAGATAGAAAAAGCGACTAGAATTTTTTAACTGACGTCAAATTTGGATGGGGAAGGTTATTTTATCATTGTTGCACTCCGTTCTTTGCACCGCTAACGTATATAAAAAACAACGATGTTCCATTTCAGGAAAGTTTTTTTTTTTTTTTTTTTTTTTTTCAATGGTCACAGATATAACAAGGAATATCTCCGAAATGGTTCACTCTAGAAAAAAGTTATTCAGACATAAATTGTGTCTTTTAGCAAGATCTACATTTTTTGTACAGTAAGATTTGGTCTATCTCTTATGGTTTAGCAGTTATACAAAAGTCATCCAGAGTAAACAGGACTACATGGGCTATAGCCAGAAAATTCAAAATATACGTTTCATTTGTCATAAAAATATCTCAAACATATAACATTTTAATAAAAATCGTTAGAGCCATTTCCAAGAAAATAAAAATTTTCGAAAAATTTTCCATGTAAAGGGTAGTTTAGGGTGGGGCTATTTTCTTCAAAATCTTCGTGTCGCATCCTTGAAACACATTAAACTTAAATACCAACTTTGGTTTTTAACCGACTTTTCGTTTTTGAGCTATGCTGTCCACAGACTGACAGACTGACACACACACAGACACACACACGGACCTTTTTCTAAAAATGCTTTTTTTGGATTCAGGGGGTCTCAAAACATATTTCCGGTGAAATCTCGATATTGAATTTTTGGGTGGAATACAATACTTCCCCTACTTACCAGTAGAGAAAGTAAAAAAAGCTACTAGAATTTTTCAACTGACGTCAAATTCGGATAGAGAAGGTTATTTTATCGTTGTTGCACTCCGTTCTTTGCACCGCTAACGTATATAAAAAACAACTATGTTCCATTTCACGAAAGTTTTGTTTTTTTCAAAGGCCACACAAATAACAAGGAATATCTCCGAAATGGTTCACTCTACAAAAAATTTATTTAGACATAAATTGTGTGTTTTTAGCAAGATCTGCATTTTTTGTATAGTAAGATTTGGTCTATCTCTTATGGTTTACCAGTTATCATTAGTGCCATTTACGGAGAAATCAAAATTTTCGAAAAAGTTTCCATGTAAAGAGTAGTTAGGTTGGAGGAATTTTGTTCAAAATCTTTGTGTTGCATCCTTGAAAGGTGTTAAGCTTAAATACCAACTTGGGTTTTTGAGCGACTTTTCGTTTTTCGGTTATGCTGTCGACATACATAATGAAACACACACACACACACACACACACACACACACACACACACACACACGATGAAATGTCGACATAGAATTTCTGGGTGGGATACAATACTTCCTCTACTTTACTATACTGGTAGAGAAAGTAAAAAACTCAAAATCATTGCATAAGTACGAAGACAGTTGAAGTTTCACCAATGCACCGACTGATTATGTGGGATGTTAAGGAATGCGACATATGTCGTTGTTGCGCACACTTTACGCACTGTGGTATTCGTGTCGTGCGGGAAGTAGAGCTCCAGGCGCATCCTTGTACCAGGCCATACCAGCGCTAATATTAAATCATACCCCCCCCCCCCCCCCCCGCTGCCTCTTCATAAGAAGACCTAGCGGTCGGTCGATTCATCATGCCAACTATTTATAACGCCATTTCTCTGAGTGCACAAAACCGTACATTAGTAATTAATAGTTAGGAACTGCTCTCCAGTCGAGAGATATTTCAAACCCTTCAACAATACAATAGCCATATTTGTTCAGCCTTTGTTGTCAGAGTCGTAAGATATATACACTCCACCCTTCCCCTCTCCCACCCTCCCTTGCTCTTTATACAGCTTAAAAGTCAATTTTCCCTTTCTGAAACAGTGTTTTACAACAGTTTCCTGATTGCTGCCATTATGTTCCTGTCTTGTGGTAGAAATAAATTTCTGACAGTTTCAGAGTTTACATTAATTTGTATTCTGAGGCCAGATTACATAATCGATGAGCTATTTTAAGCTTTAGATACCGTCTGGCCAAATAAAAGTCAGGGGCGTAGCTGTGGGGGACGTTAGTAAGCAGCGTATGCTGAGACGAGTCAGCGTTTCGCTGCCCGCATGTGATATGGCTAGGACGGCCTCCCCGCAAACCCCTCACCAACCTCCTGTCTACCCGTCTCACCTCCGCAAGCCCCTCACATACCCATCTGTATACACCAGCGTCCAGCCGTATACAATAGCGCTGTTCTGACTCCGAAGTATTGTTGAGGTACCTCAATTGTTTCTTTGAGAATAAATTTATTGTGCATAAACTCAAAGTTTGTGTGGTATTTATATCATAAGAATGAGTGACACACCAGCTAAGATGCCTTCTCTCATTCATTTTTTCGAATTTTGGTAATGTCTTCACGCTCACTATGGTCAGATAAAAAAGGGTCAGTTGCCAAGAATTTCAATCTATCCAGACCATCATTTTACTATAACGTCACAATTTTTTTTCACGCTGCGTCACTGATAAAAGTACTCGTCCGATATGACACAATGTTGGAGGACGTTAATTAAAAAAAAAAACATAAAAGTACAAGGGTTGAAAGATTTAGTCTGTTACGAGAAGGACTGTTAAGTTTGTGATAGTTTTTCTGGTGCCTTAGACAACAGGAATAGTTAAACAGTGTTAAATATTACCTTTATAAATATAACAAGATATAATACCCAATTTTAATATTTTGTTACTAGTGGTGATAGTATAAGCTCTGGCATAAGGTTGGCATTGCTCTGTTAAAACTACATTATTGTAACAAAATGCCAATTTGGGAAATTCCACCTCTGACGCCAGAGTACTTTTTTCACTCACTTTATTCTCCTTTGCACAAATACACAGTTCTGTTCTCGTAACCTTGACTCACCCCTTTGTGTCTTTCTTTAATTTCACTGGTTTACAAAAACTAACTCTGAACTAGCCAAATTATCCCAAATAGCCGGTGTGTTTGAGGTCCCAAATCATTGTTACGTCTGCGAGTCACCCACAAAGCAGCACACAAGAGTTTGGTAAAGTTCCATAAAGGCAACCATTAGCTGCTTTCTGTGCGACATTTTCTGTCATATAAAAAGGAAGAAAATTAAAAATCATTATCTTCGCGCTAATGAGCCACGCTTCATTAGCCCCTAATCCTTTCAGGCAGAGATTTCCTACGATGAGGATTAAAACCAAATATTCATCATCTCTGCAAGAAAAATGTGAGGTTATGTTATCGAAAACCCCAAAACTTTTCCTTGTTGCGTTTAGAATAGATGTTCAGCATTATTGTTGTGAAAACTGTGTTGCATTCACATGAGTTTCTCTGACCATTATCGTTTATATTTATATGGCTACTATAAATTATAAATTATTTTCTCTACTACGAACAGTAAGTAGAGTTAATTAAGGGTTGCTATGATATGAAATACGGGACATAGGACCCTTTTCCACGAGAGCTCTCTTCGCTGTATGTTTCATGCTTTCTGAGAACAAATTGGTTTTCTGTACGCGAGGAGCGTGTGTTTGTATTTCTAATAAACGGTGCAAAATACATTGCGCAAACTTTCTCGTCGTTCCTGCAACAGTATCAGCACTCACTCCTCTAATTTAAAATTGGATTTTATAAAAGTAAAGTTAGTTACCCCATCCGGAAAGGAAACTCCTGAGATGTGAAAAAGCCCCTCATATGCTGAGTGAGTAAGGATAAAGGTGCCTGTTTGTCTTTTTGGGTGGAAATGGATTATTCACACGGTGATGCATGACTTCCAGCCGACCGAACGTAAACAAACTGAATTAATTAGTTTAATAACATGCGATATCTCTAGTTCATATATTCTCTGTTTTTTTGCAACAAAAGCTCATGTAGACCGCTTCTGCAGTCGAGTGGCAAAGCTCTAGTTTTTCATCTGCGAGTTATTGAATCGTAACGTTCATAATCATAAAAAAGTGATACAGATTTATGCATGAATAATTGTAACACGAGTGGTCGTTTACTTAGGGAGACCCGGGTTTAGTTCCCGGTACAGGCGTGGGGATTTCCACCCGCTGGGAGAGCTGATCCGGGGTGCACTCAGCCTCGTTAGGTCCCTTGATCGAAAAGCAGCCACTCCTGGCTCTTAAGACCAGGAAGGGACCGGGGTGCCGACCACGTTCCACGTTCAAATACTGTACCCCAGTACCAAAATGGTTCACTCTACAAAAAAAATTAAAAAAAAATATTTAGACACAGTGTATTTTTACATTTTTTTCTATAGTAAGATTTTGTCTATCTCTTACGGTTAAGCAAAAGTCATTCAGAGTAAATACGACTACATAGCCTATAGCCAGTAAATTCAACATATACATTTAGTTTATCATACAAATATCTAAAACATATGACATTTTAATCAAAATCGTCATGGCCATTTTCAAGAAAATCAAAATTTTCGAAACATTTTCCATGTAAAGGTTAGTTCAGGGTGGGGCTATTTTCAGGTTAGAACAAATGACTTTTTCCCTTTTCTTAGGAGATCTTTGCCCTTTACGGAACATTTTAGGTTATTTTAATTTTCAATTTAAGAAGCACAACTTACAGTTTTATCAGGAATGAAAGGCATTAGCAACAAAACTGGATTATCCAATGATGTTTACTATTATACAATGGGTTTTGAACCTTTTTTAAAGGTTTTTTGTGCATTAGATCACGCACACATTCACACCCTAATATGTCTAGATCCTAGGAAGGCTGGAATACAATCTAGGCTAGAGAAAAGTTCCCTCTCCTCAGCCTAGAATCGAACCCGGAACCCTTTGCACAGCAGGAACGTCCCCTGCCGTCTTGAGTTGCAAGGCCATACCTTTGTTTTAGTTAATACTAGTCATGAAAGTTTAAAATCACAACACAGACTTTAAGAATTATTGCGAATAACTAGAAAATCGAATACCAAACAGCTGAAAGGTTTATAGTTTCCGAGAATAAATACTTTTACAAGAAACTGCCACCTTGCTGGATTATTGTCAGTTAAAAGTTGATTTATAGAAAATTGAGTAAACAAAATTGAATCGTTTTGTGTAAATTAAGTTTGTTGCCTTGTTAGTTCTTTTAGAACTGGCAAGATGGCATCAGTTGTATTTTGCGCTACGTAAATTAAAGAAGAACCTAATTCCAAGTCAATTAGTTACCTTACCACGTTATACGCTTACAGATAGAACAGCCAGATATTTAGGCCTTAAATATACTAAATAAAATCGTGTAATGTAGAAATGTAGAAATGTAGAAATGTAGAATTCGAAGTAATATTTGCACACGGTGCAGTGAACAATAACCCCGTTTTATCTAATTTCTTGCGCGCCACTAACAAGTTGAAAAGTTGAAAGGAAGACATGGTTTTTATGAAGAATTTAGTTCGGGGTGGAGGCATATTGTTCAATCAACATGTTTCCACATTACTTCTAACGCAATTAACCCTAGTTAACGGTGCCTTTAACTCAAAGTGGTAGCATTTTTATTTATTTACTTCCATTCTCTCACCTCCAGCCTGTATAGATGGTGTTTGTGGTAGACGCAAGCGATATCTGAATGTAAGAGTTGATGGTGGGGTAGATTAGAAGCAAGAGCAACAACTACCCATCATAACACCGCATGAAATTTTCAAGCTCATTAGGAAATTGCCTAATGGGAAAGCTGCCGGCCCAGACAAAGTGACTAATGAGGAACTTAAGCATCTCCCGAGAAAAGCTCTGGTACAACTAGCAAAGATATTTAACGCCTGTTTGCAGCAAGGCTATTTCCCCTCTACTTGGAAACGAGCTAAGGTTATCATGCTCCCAAAGCAAGGGAAAAGCACCAGACAACCGCAAAACTACCGCCCCATTAGTCTTTTGTCTACTATTGGTAAACTGCTCGAAAAATGTATCCTTTCTCGACTTCAAAAACAAGTCTCAGCAACACATGAACTCTCAAATTCACAGTTTGGCTTTAGAAAAGGACATTCCACTGAACTACAGCTCCTCAGACTAACTGATGACGTAACAGAGCAATTTAACAATGGGGCTTCAACGTTGGCGCTATTTCTGGACGTAGAAGCCGCATTTGACCGGTGCTGGCACAATGGCCTCATTTACAAACTGCACCACAATTTCCCGGCTCTTCAAAATTATGTATACTTGCTGCACAATTTTCTAGGAAAACGGCAGTTCTACATCCAAGTGGGCCGCTCCTCCTCACGGGAGCGAGCGATGCGGGCTGGCGTCCCACAAGGGGCAATCATGTCACCCTTTTTGTATATACTATTCACCAACGATTTCCCAGTGGACGCCAGATGCATGATCGCCATGCATGCTGACGACACTGCAATATACAACCACCATAGAAATCCACGTTTCGGCCTTGCAGAAATGCAACGTTATGTGAACAACTTCCTCTCATGGCAACATGACTGAAAAATCAAAATTAATCCCGACAAATGCCACTTCCCTGGGCTTTCTTCAAATGTTACTGACGTCCAGAATTTAACACATATGTATGTTTAACGAGATCAGCACGACTTCGTAATTTTGTACAAAAAACTTTTCGTGGACTTCTACTAACATTCTATATCCTTCTTTGCAGAGTGAGTTATCAGAGCGCAGATTTGGCAGTGATAGTAGATTCAAGTAAGATAACAGTGTTTAATAATACGGCTACTGCTGTCAAACAGCCGGCTCCAAATATTTTCCGAGTCACGTGTTCCTAGCCGCGTTGGGAAGACAGGATGGCTTATCAGTATATTATGCCAGGTGCTCTCAAAGCTCGACTTGCCAGCTCATACCTGTTTACAATGTAATGTTGGCAATGTAATGTGCCAGTCTGTGGACAGCATAACTCAAAAACGAAAAGTCGGTTAAAAACCAAAGTCGGTATTTAAGTTTAATGTCTTTCAAGGATGCGACACGAAGATTTTGAAGAAAATAGCCCCACCCTAAACTACCCTTTACATGGAAACTTTTTCGAAAATTTTGATTTTCTTGAAAATGGCTCTAACGATTTTGATTAAAATGTCATATGTTTGAGATATTTTAATGACAAATGAAATGTATATCTTGAATTTTCTGGCTATAGCCCCTGTAGTGGTATTTACTCTGGAGGACTTTTGTATAACTGGTAAACCGTTAGAGATAGACCAAATCATACTATACAAAAAATGTAGATATTGCTAAAATACACAATTTATGTCTCAATAAATTTTCTTGTTGGTTGAGCCATTTCGGAGATATTCCTTGTTATGTGTGTGAGTTTCGGAAAACTTAAAAGCTTTCGTGAAATGGAACATCGTTGTTCATTTCTTATAAGTTACGTGTGCAAAGAGAACGGAATCTCAAAGCTTTAAAAGATTTGACTATCGCTCAAAGCCTACTGTATTGTAATATTCTCCTTGCACCTACAAGGAAATAAGCAATAAGATAATTTGTATAAATGTTTATTTTAACTAACACAAAGAAGATATAGGAATAAGAGTTTGTAAGAATGGTTAGTACAAAGGTAGAGAAAGTCATGTGAGTGCAACACATCAGATTTTTACTTTTGTTTTATAATTTGTGAATTTTAAATGTTTGTGAAGTAAATGTTTAAAAATTGAATGTAAAAATCTGGAATATTGTTGCTGGATTTATAAATTAGAAGGCATTATTTTCCTCACACATACCTTTTTTGGGTTCATTAGACCTGAAAGCGTGCATTTTCAGTGAGATCTTGGTATCAAATTTTTGGGTGTGAGGCAATACATCTGTACTATAGAGAAAGTATAAATGTAATATATACGTGTAAATGTTGTGCAGTTATTTTGGGCACTGCTTGTATAAAACGTTATCCGACATGGTGAGATATTTGACGCACACAAGCAGACAGACAGACAGACAGACAGACGTTAACAGGAATAGAAAACTCAGTTAAAAGCAAACTCTAGCACACAGCGAGCGTAATTGCTAAATGCCTTTTGCAAACTGCAGAGGCACAAAAGCTGGTTTTTAATGGTCATCCGATGTCGCTTCTGCACTTAAACTTGCATGTCTAGCACGCATTTGGAAGTGGCCAAGCGTAACAGGAAATCTACCCCACCTTCAACTCTTACATTCAGAGTATCGCTTGCGTCTTCCACAAACACCATCTATACAGGCTGGAGGTGAGAGAATGGATGTAAATGGGTCAATTCACGTCAAATCAAACACCCGTAAAACACGACTTTTTCGTAGGAGGTTTACAATTTTTTTGTGAATAATAGACATAAAATAAGGAGACCCGTGTTTTTTTATTTCCGTATTTTTAAATTACTTGCTTAGTTATGGCTATTAGAAACTAAGCAATTTCTGCGCGCACCGTAATATAAAATCACTTGTTACTCTAAGTTCATATAGAATTGAGAGTTGGGGTTTGGCGCACTGGAAAGGTTAAATATAACACTTTTAACAAGTTTTGACCAATCATTATTACACATAAATTTTGGACTGTTTTTTTTTTCATGGTATATTTTGTAAAACCAAAAATAGAATTTAAATCGATGTGTTAAAAATCTAAAAAAATACACACGTATTCCCTGACATTTTATCTATAAAATAAGATGTTGAAAACTATGGAGCTTGCATTAGTGCATTTGCTATAATTTTTTTCTGGAGGCCTGCAAGCGCACACGGACGAGTAACAAGCCAGGTGACTGCAGACAGCCTGCGAATTGCCGCGTCGATACATTTGAAATAATTTCTCTACTCTGTGTAATGTTTTGGTCCCTAATTTAGAACGTACAGGTGGCATAATTGATTTACGCTATGATCAATGTCTCACAAATTCACTATATTCACTCTTTATCGCAGTGCACGCTGCACTAAAAAGCACCTGTGAATTAGCAAGACTGTCTCAGATCATGCAGACATCACTACCTTCCCCCTCCCTCCCCATGTGCATGGTTTCATTCGCAGAATTATATAATATGAGCTGATGAAACAGACAAAAGCTATGAGTTCGCCAACAGGACTTCCAGTCAAGTTCAGGGGCCAAGAACGATGGGCCCAGCTGTGCTTTAAAATTACACTCCTTCACTCCTTTGTCAAAAACTGAAGCTTTAGTGAAACAATTTTCTTTCGAAGAAGGAGGTAAAGCTGTGTGTTGTATGGAAACAGTAGTGTAAAATGCATATTTTAAAAACATTTTGAAGATGCTAATAGTGTACATGTAATAGTGTCAGCTAGAAGTGTTCTCCTTACTGTACTGTTGTAACGTTCATGGAACCTCAAGCAGTGAACAGTTGCCGTAATGGAAGGTGGCAATTGTGTGAGGTTACGGTAGCCGTCACCGCTGCCACGCGAATTCGCTGAGCTGATTTGCAAAGTTAATTACAACTGAACTATTAGAGACTGCATTCTGATTTTTTCTGAGAATATTGAATAAACTTCATTGTATTTCTAGTTTTTTTCCCAGACTTTTAAATAGTCGAGTTTATGTTATTATCTAACTTTAAAACTTTAATCGTATAAAATATAATATTAATAATAATTAATAAAATGTTCTAATAAATACCTCACGAAATACTGCAATTTATGTTTAATTTGAGCCAAAGATCAAGTAATTTGGTTCATTACAATCAGAGGTATAATTGATCGAAGAGTGAGGAGCGCGCGATTTTTGGGACATTTCAAAAATTAATATGTGCGAAAATAAATTTTTATACAAAACTAAGAAACACGGGTCAAATATATTTTGTTCCAAAACATCAAAAAAAAAAAAAAAAAAAAAATTCAAGAAAATCTGGGAGATCAAGGTCATTTTTTGCCATATTTTGTTCGATTTGACGTGGAATGACTCATAGGTAACTTTTGTTATTTATTGTTAGAAAATCAAAAAATATCACATATAATTTTCTTCTCTTCGTTAGCATATTCTATTGTCTTTCGTGTTATCAAAACTCAGAACTTCTCGTTTGTTACTATGACATTGTCGCCTTAAAAGCTGCCGGCTCTGTCAGCAAACGTCTTTGTTTTTTGTTTCTGCGGCCGAAAGCCGCCTGTTCAGCTTGTGTGTGTTAAGAAAGATAAAGAAAATACGCCTGCAAAAACTTCGGTATAAATACGAATTACTTAGAAGTGGGTTATGTATGAAGCAGGTTTGACTGTATACGTTGGAAGAAGACAAGTAGGAGGGAATTACAGACTGCAAGTACGAAGGGGGGGGGGGGGTGTAAACATGAATGCTGGTTAAGGAAGCTGCTCATTATCTTGATGGGAGTACACCATATTTAGGCGGATCTGCAAACACCGTTAATCTGACTCAACATTCCATCCACCCATCCACCCTTCCTTCCGCCTTCAAAGACCAGTCACTCACTCGTGAGCGGATTCTCTCTCTGCCAGCTTTTATTAACATTAAACTGATCTAATAACTTTCAAATACCAGCAAAAGCAATAACATTAAGTTGGTCGAGAAACCAAAGCTTATGTGAACTGTGAATAGAGGAAGGTTGTATAACTTGTAAGTCAGGAAAAACAGACAAAACATGCAGATCTCGCCAAAGAACCCAGTTTGTCAATTTATTTTTGTGTGGCGCTATCATTTCCGAGATATTCTTTGCAATATTTATATTTTTCTCATTTTTTTCCCTTTCTGTCATGTTTCCCCTTCTTCTAGTCACACAAACAGAACGGAATTTTAAGAGCCATCATACAACAACCAGCTCTTAAACTATTTTACTTTCGCTTAAATCCAGTATATTCCTATAATTCTACCTACAAAAACCAAATTGAGATTCTATTTATAGACGTTCTTTTAATTGCTATGTGTCTCAGCATTGGCTTTACGTGCACACCTTTGCTTCCCTCTACAAGGTAGCCTCGCTAAGGATTTGAACCCGGACCTCTTGTGAAGCAGAAGCTAGATTGTCCTTACCACGGAGGACATGTGTTTTTCTATTTACAAGGAAATGTACAATAAAATATTTATATAAATGTCTAACCACTGTAAGAATTTATTAGACGAGACTAGGTAGAGAAAGTTATATGAAAGTAAAAGATCAGATTTTTGTTATATACAAGTAGTTTCGACAAACCATTCCCGCGACGCAACGTTCTCGGCTCTTTCCGCGACAAAAACTAACTGCCCAAACACTTCGTCCTTCATTCCTTTAGGAAAACGTGTGTGTGTCTGTGTGTCTCTCTGTGTGTGTATGTGTGTCTGTGCGTCTGTGTGTCTCTGTGTGTGTGTGTCTGTATGTCTCTCTGTGTGTCTGTGTCTCTGTGTGTGTCTGTGTCTCTGTGTGTCTGTGTCTCTGTGTGTGTCTGTGTCCGTGTGTGTCTGTGTGTCTGTGTATCTGTGTGTGTGTCTGTGTGTGTCTGTGTCTCTGTGTGTGTGTCTGTGTGTGTGTCTGTGTGTGTGTCTGTATGTCTCTCTGTGTGTGTATGTGTGTCTGTGCGTCTGTGTGTCTCTGTGTGTGTGTGTCTTTGTGTCTGTGTGTGTCTGTGTCTCTGTGTGTGTGTCTGTGTCTCTGTGTGTGTGTCTGTGTGTCTCTGTGTGTGTCTGTGTGTGTGTCTGTGTGTCTCTGTGTGTGTCTGTGTGTGTGTCTGTGTCTCTGTGTGTCTGTCTGTGTATGTGTCTGTGTGTGTCTGTGCGTCTGTGTGTCTCTGTGTGTCTCTGTGTGTGTGTCTGTGTCTCTGTGTGTGTGTCTGTGTCTGTGTGTCTATTTCTCTGTGTGTATGTGTGTCTGTGTCTCTGTGTGTGTCTGTGTCTGTGTGTCTATGTCTCTGTGTCTCTGTGTGTCTGTGTGTCTCTGTGTGAAGGAAACTCCTCCACCCTAAACTGATCTTTACATGGAAAATTTTGGTTTTCTTGAAAATGACTGTAACGATTTTGATGAAAATGCCATATGTTAAAGATATTTTTATGAGAAATGAAATGTAAACTTGAATTTTCTGGCTTTAACCCATGTAGCACTGTTTACCCTGTATTTTGTGTTCGCTTGCAAAAATCTAGCAGAGTTGTCTCGAACATTTAGTCGATATTAAAACAGCAAAAGGTGCACATGAATCTTTTTCCTTCCCCTGCTCTCCAATTAAACAGTGTATAATGTTGTGCATTTTCAAATGCTTGCCTGACTTGATTTTAAGCGAAGTGCTGTGGAGTGAGGCAGTCGGCAGGGAACGCGTGAAATTATATGGAATGGTTTAGACGGAATGAGGTCAAATGTGACGTAGTTGGCACGTTCAATTAGAAAGGACTGGAAATATGATATACTTCAGTATTAGTACGATAATTTTAAACTCAGTGGGGTCGAATAAACAACTATAATTGAACATAAGAAATGTACAGCGAAGTTATCACCATTTACTTTCTGTACTAGGCAATGAATAACGATGTTATATTTGACAGAAGTAAAGTTCTCCAAAACTCACACAAATAACAAGAAATATCTCCGTAATGGTTCACTCTACAAAAAAACTTTACACATAAATTGTATGTTTTAGCAAGAAAATTTTTTGTATAGTAAGATTGCGTCTATCTCTTACGGTTTATGATTTAAGCAAGTCATCCAGAGTAAATAAGACTTCTTGGGCCACAGCCATAAAATTCAATATATACATTTCATTTGCCATAAAAATATCTCAAACATATGACATTTTAATCAAAATCGTTACGGTCATTTTCAAGAAAATCAAAATTTTCGAACATTTTCCATGTAAAAGGCAGTTTAGGGTGGGGCTATTTTCTTTAAAATCTTCGTG
Organism: Tenodera sinensis; assembly: GCA_030765045.1. Taxonomy (NCBI): domain Eukaryota; kingdom Metazoa; phylum Arthropoda; class Insecta; order Mantodea; family Mantidae; genus Tenodera; species Tenodera sinensis. The sequence continues at coordinate 199,228,023 of CM060963.1, forward strand.
TCGCATCCTTGAAAGAGATTACAGTTATATACGAACTTTGGTTTTTACGCGACTTTTCGTTTTTGAGTTATGCTGTCCACAGACTGACACACACACAAACACAAGTGCAGTTTTGGGATTGAGTGGGCCTCAGAACACATTTTTCATGCAAAATATTCAAATCGAATTTTTGGGTAGAACACAAAATCTACTTGCGTAGCAGAGAACATAAAAATGCTTATGTTTACTTACATAATCAACCTTGTTGATATTAAACCATACAGAAATTATCTCGTATTTATTCTGAACAGATGGCAGCACTAGTTGGAAAACTGTTTGGTTTTAGGGTTAGACGTTTTTGCAGAGATACCTTCAATTGATTAAGGGGAGATTTTGGCAGGAATATGTAAAATTGTATCCTTTTACTTAAACTATTGTGGATAAGTCCAACTAAAGTTATGTATATGTATATTGGTGTCTTTACCAGTAGAGAAAATAAAAGTTCAATACACCAGGCAGGATTTAAACCATAGCGTTTCAAACAATGTCTCAGAAAAGTTTGCAAAAGCGGATTTATATTTATTTTTTTATTATAAAAAAATAAATCTGCCTTTGGGAACGTTTTCTGAGACATGGTTTGTAACGCGATTGTGCGCTAATGAACATCACAACTGTGCCGATGACTCAGGCATAGCACAAGTCAGGAATTTAAACATGCAACGTGCGTCGTATTGCTTTTGTTCAAAACAATACATCACGTATAGAACAGGTGCATGAAATTGCCTCTCGGATTCTACACGGCATATCTCGTTTAACCGTATCGTACGATTAGGTTAAAATTTGACAGAAGTAGTTCTCCAAAATTTACACAAATAACAAAGAATATCTCCGAAATGGTTCACTCTACAACAAAATTTATTCCAATATAAATTGTATATTTTAGCAAGATCTACATTTTTTGTATAGTATAATTTAGTCTATCTCTTACGGTTTACCAGTTATGCAAAAGTCGTCCAGAGTAAATACGACTACAGGAGCTATAGCCAGAAAATTCAAGATATACATTTCATTTGTGATAAAAATATCTCAAACATATGACATTTTAATTAAAAATCGTTAGAGCCATTTTCAAGAAAATCAAAATTTTCCATATAAAGGGTAGTTTAGGGTGGAGCTATTTTCTTCAAATTATTCTTGTTTTTAACTGACTATTGGTTTTTGAGCTATGCTGTTTAAAGGGACGCACACATATAAACCTTTTTCTAAAACTGCTTTTTTGGATTCAGGGGACCTCGAAACATGTTTCCGGTGAAATCTCGACATAGAAATTTTGGGTCTTGTATTAGGTTAATAAAGTGGGTGGTATATGCTCATTGCGTGCGAGTCTACGGTACACGTGTTACAAGGGAATTACATATGGCTAATTGCATAGTTCTACAACGCATCAATTAACCCCCTCCCCCCGCACCCCCACCCCCAAGAGGACTTGCCTGTACACACCTTAGGTATCCATTACCACGATTATCACTTAGATTCCCTCATAATGGCGTATAGCCAATTTAACACTTAGTTTTCGACACCCCATGGTGTAAGGGTGTTTTCACCCCCTACAGAAACTTTAGCAAAACAAGTTGCTCTTGAGTTTCGCTGTTGGGTCCCAAAGGTAGCGGTCATCGCCTAACCAATTTGGGCTGCCTTTAACACACCTTAGAGAATTCACATTTCACAACAGGAAACACTTCCTTCGACAATAACAGAATTAGGACTTCACGAGTTCCTCATTTCGATTCATGAGGGTGCAGAGACACCCTAATATTGTGACATAAAAAAGATCTCGTTAAAACACACAATTTATGTCAATTTTTTTTTGAGTGAACCGTTTCCGAAATATTCTCTATTATTTCTTTGAATTTGTCAATACTTATACTTTTTAACTTTCTCCACCGCGTTTAGTAAAGTAGAGGACGTATTGTATTCCACTAAAAATTCAATGTCGAGATTTCAGCGGAAATATATGTTTTGAGGACCCCTGAATCGAAAAAAAGTATCGACATCTAATTTTTGGGTGAAATACAATACTTCCTCTACTTTACTATACGTAATAGAGAAAGTAAAAATTCAAATTTATGGTCAAATCATTAGTCTTTTGTTCTGAAATAATTTTAAGACCTTTTTCGGTTATGCGGTATCTTTTTCGATGTTATAAGGCATGACCCAAAGACATATTGAATAAATAAAAATCACAGAGCTACTTTTTAATATATTTTTATGTGTTCGCGGGGTTTTATAGCGTACTTTGATATCGAGCACAGAGTGGCACCGCAGTAGCAAACGTGAAAATGAAATCGGACGATAAAAGCGCGGAACTTAGAGTAAAGAGTGGAATGTATGTGATCCCAGTTCCGGCCCCCGCGTCGTGTTTCACTGTGCAAATGGCCATATTATGTGCACACAACTACGCTCTAGAATATAACACACCCTTATTAAAAATAATTTATTAAGGATACCTATGCACAGCAATATAAAATAACTCGGCAACGTTGCATTGAGCTTGGTTAGGGAACTGATCCGGCTTCTGAATGTAAACACGCTGGGGTTTATAATTACTATATTACTATTACGATATATAAAGTAATGCCACAATAATTTCCACTTACAGAGGAAAGATATCATTTATCTTGAAGTATTAAACACCCTTGAGTAAAAGGGTTGCTGAATTATAAAAGCAGCCAGCCAGCCAGCCAGCCTATGTCAGATAGATTGCATTTTACTTAATCCAGACTTACATCGGAGGGGAGATTCAACCCTGAGAGAAAAGGTTTAATCCAGGGATTATCTTTGAGTTGGAAATGAAAAACTTAGCAACGAATAGATGGTTAAAGAGCAAAGGACAATCCTGTTGAAACCAATTGTTGCTTTATTCGCCTCCTACTTTCTAAAGGGAAGGTCACGAAGAACTGAAAACTGGGTTATAAAAATAGTTTTTGTGCTTCAGCTTTAGAAGGGACAAATAAAGTGACGGAAAAAAGTAACTGTACTGTATCATTTTGTGACTTTGGTATCAGAAGTGGGATTTGTCACATTGTCCTTTTGTCACAACATGAAAAAAAAAATATGATGTGTTGCACTCACATGACTTTCTCTACTCTTTTACTAACCATACAGTTGGTCGAATTGCTTCACCTGCTTCCTTGTTAATTCCTGATTAGGAAATGAACACATAAGACTGAAGCGGGTTGCTGCTCCCCTTCAAATTCGCAATCTTGCTAACGTCAAGAAGTACCTACTCGCTGGTCACGCTCGACGCTGCTTAATTTCACAGTTGTAGACTTTGTAATTCCAAGGGGATGCAGATAACCAACCCCTTACATAGTTGGCTGGGCATGAAGTTGTTGTTAGCTTTAACTCGCTTTATTGCTGGCAATTCAAGAATCGTGTTTACGGAGATAGTCAAACGGTAAAAGCTAACTACGTAGGTACAAGGGGAATATTACAATACAGAAGGCTTTGAGCGATAGTCAAATCTTTTAAACCTTTGAGATTCCGTTCTCTTTGCACACTTAACATATAAAAAAATAAACAACGATGTCCCATTTTACGAAAGTTTTAAGTTTTCCGAAACTCGCACACATAACAAGGAATATGTCAAAAATGGTTCACCCTACAAGAAAATTTATTTAGACATAAATTGTGTATTTTAGCAAGATCTACATTTTTTGTATAGTATGATTTGGTCTATCTCTAACGGTTTACCAGTTATGTAAAAGTCGTCCAGAGTAAATACGACTACAGGGGCTATAGCCAGAAAATTCAAGATATGCATTTCATTTGTCATCAAAATATCTCAAACATATGACATTTTAATCAAAATCGTTAAAATCATTTTCAAGAAAATCAAAATTTTCGAAAAATGTTCCATTTAAAGGGTAGTTTAGGGTAGGGCTATTTTCTTCAAAATTTTCGTGTCGCATCCTTGAAAGACATTAAACTTAAATACTAACTTTGGTTTAAGAGGTAGAACTGGAACTTAAAAATTCAATGCCACAACTGGGATTTGAACCACAGACCTTCCGCTTGCCGGGCGGACGCTCTACCACTGAGCTATTGTGACAAACTGCCAGAATGGCATTAAATTCTCAAGCCAGTTCGTATTTCTCCTGGTAAACCACAAAGGCAGTCTCACATCAGAAACAATTACCCCAATGGTGACTTACTATTGTAAGTACTTTATATCCCAGGATTAAATAACCTTCACATGGTAATTATTATTTATTTGTGCCAACAAACTTACTGTTGGTGTTTTTAAACACACAAGCCGTGTGTGGGCAAAGTTTAAGAGGTAGAACTGGAACTTAAAAATTCAATGTGTGTTTAAAAACACCAACAGTAAGTTTGTTGGCACAAATAAATAATAACTAACTTTGGTTTTTAAACTGCTTTTCGTTTTTGAGTTATGCTGTCTACAGACTGACACACATACACACACACTCGTTTTTCTAAAAATGCTTTGTTTTGGATTTAGGGAGGGGTCTCAAAACCTATATTTCCGGTGAAATCTCGACATCGAATTTTTGGGTGGAATACAATAATTCCTCTACTTACCAGTAAGGCAGTAACAGCAGTTCGTAAAGAAAATATTTCACCCGCGTTGAATATAATTTTGTCAGGGTGATAATTTCTCTGCGTCGGTTTTTACGTGACTTTCGGCTGCATACATATAGTATATGTTGCAAGTTTGCGCCGCATTTTGCAAAAGAGGTAAAACTAAACAATAGATTTATGTTCTCTCTAGCTAAGACGATTGTCTGGTGCTATAAATTAGCATTGAGAGATGAAGTTTTGTACCTGGCAGGCAAAAAGAGGCATAAATAACTCGCACACCCACACAGGCAAGCTTTCAACGACAGCTTCCTAATATCGAGCGGTGATTGTGAGCAAAATGGCCCAGCTGCGAGAAGTAGTTAGAAGGCATTCAAGTTCCAGCGCCAGAGCTGAACAAAAGCTTGGTTTTATAGCGGGCCCCCGTTAAATCTCTATTACTTTCAAAGTGGTTGTGAATATCGCCACGTGCAGCGCCACTCCAGTTCACTTCTTATTGGCGTTTCGTTTGCTACACAGAAGCACCACTTCGCAGACACGATTAAATTATTATCTGATATCGTAATACACGCTTAGGCTCGCTATTATAAACGCAGTAGTTTGACTGGAAGATAAGTCGCCATTTGCTGAGGAAAAGAAAAACAAGACGATCGCTGATCTTCTTATACCACAACTAACACCGTTGGTAGACCTGCTAGCTTAGAAAAAATTAAAATACTCAGAAATATCTGTTATTCACGATAAAAATTGTTTCTAACCTTAAATTAAGGTTACATAGAGATGTTAAATTATGGTATATGAATCATCACCTGGTCATAGTTTCTCTTTGTACAAATTATCACTACGCCATTCCTTTCTTTAGTCAGAATCGCCAACTCTATCCATAAATGACTGAAAAAACAACATATCTTATATCAAAATCGATTAACAATCAAATTAATACTAAATTTGAATTTCACAACTGCATTTTTAACAATGTTTCTTTTAATAATTAGTGTATTTTTCCAGAACAAAGATTATTTTCTATGTTAAAATTAAGGTGAGATTTATTTGAGGTTATAAACTGGTTTCTTGTTAATAACAAGAAAATATCGAAATAGTCATTCTTGGGTTTCGTTTTGCTTAGTTGGAGCGATGTATAAGCTGAATTAATCGTAATTGGGCTAGTTTTTAACATTTTTTTTTGGTTTAATCTTCGCTGTATATTTAAATTAATATTTTATTCATGAAACAGTCTAGTCGACGGTCTGGTTTTCTAGATAAATTCTTGCGCTCAACGAAGAAAAAATCTGATGTATTGCACTCACATGACTTTCTCTACTCTTGTACTAACCATTCTTACAAACTCTTATTCCTATATCTTCTTCGTGTTAAAAAATTAACAACGATGATCCATTTCACGAAAGTTGTTTTCCAAAACTCACACACATAACAAGGAATATCTCCGAAATGGTTCACCCTACAAGAAAATTTATTGAGATATAAATTGTGTATTTTGGCAAGATCTACATTTTTTGTATAGTATTATTTGGTCTATCGCTAACGGTTTACCAGTTATGCAAATGTCCTCCAGAGTAAATACGAGTACAGGGGCTACAGCCAGAAAATTCAATATATACATTTTATTTGTCATAAAAATATCTCAAACATATGACATTTTAATCGAAATCGTTTGAGTCATTTTCAAGAAAATCAAAATTTTAAAAAATTGTCCATGTAAAGGGTAGTGTAGGGTGGAGGAATTTTCTTCAAAATCTTCGTGTCGCATTCTTGAAAGATATTACACTTAAATAGCCACTTTGGTTTTTAACCGAGTTTTTGTTTTTGAGTTATACTGCTTATAGTTTGACGCGCGCGGACCTCTTTCTAAAAATTTTTTTTTTATATTCAGGGGTGTCAAAAGATATATTTCCGGTGAAATCTTCACATCGATTTTTTGGGTGTGATACAATAGTTCCTCTAGTATACGTGGTAGAGAAAGTAAAAATCGATATTTTCGCAGGGTATAAAATAAATTATATTCGTCAAAGAACATGTGCCGAAATCTGGCGTGAGGGTGCTTGTTCTACATTATCTGCCTGAGAAAGAGCGAATATTGGTGGAGTTGGGATCTAGCACGTGTTTTGTTTACCTCATTGTTAAATAAATCAAAGCCGCCATTAGATATTCGGTCCCCGTCTTGGATTTCGGGAATTGTGTGCTCCAAGTCGACCCACCCGCCGTTAAAATATTTCCCATGTAAGAGATTTGGAGGGCTGCCAGACCGTCAAGTGCTTCTCCTCAACTTACAACTTTCCCTTCTGGGAGGAAGGGGGGGGGGGCAGAAACTACCCCTTTCTTCTGTCGTCTGCAGTTTACAAGTTATGAAGCGACAGTTCTGACCTGCCGAGATTAAAAATTCCTCAAATGTACGACCAAATTATTGTTATTTTGTTTCCTTCCTTCTTGGTTGTTTACAACAACTTGACGTCACAAACATGTTTGGAAGGATTTAAATTGCATTGTGTTCGGGCACGCTTTAGGCTTTCTGGACCACGGATTAATTACTTTCGAGTGCACTGCGTGGGTATTGCAATGTAGATTTGAAGCGTACAGTCAACCCTTAACTAGGGGCACAAACAACCCCTTTACTGAGCAGTTGGTAACGTGCGAAGTTCGCAACCAGAAGATCATGGATTAAATTCAATGCTCTTTCTAATTATCCTCCCCTTATGTAGGACTTACCAGCCCTTGTCTAGGTGGTAATGCAACAATGAGTGTCGAGGAAAGCGGAGAACCCGGAGAAAATCCGCATAGACGCCGCTTTGTCCACCACAAGTCCCTGGAATCGAACCCGGGCCATTTTGATGAAGGCAAACGGTCCTAGGGGAGGTAAGTCCTACATATTGGGAGCGTAACAATAATACTAATAATATTTTGTGTTTTAATGCTTGCGAGAGCGACGATTTCAGGTTTTCTTACAGGCATTTTGGAGATAATTATGTTGTGGCGATGACGACGTCATTGTTGTCTTGTTATGGTAATTATTCCTGGCACTGCTGCCAGAAATAGGATTGTTTCGCACGATTTATGCCATTATAAGCCGTTTTAAAGCTAGAATTTTAATAAAAGTTATTTTTTTATTTGTGTCCAGTTGGGACAATGTTTTATTTTATGGCCCAAGCTTACGTTTCACAAGTCTATTCTTGCAAATGCTGCTTTTTCTATTTACTTAATTTTAATCAACATCACCATTTTCAGAAATTATCTTATTGCTAATTTCCTTGTAGGTACAAGGGGAATATGGGAATATAGTGGGTTTTGAGCGATAGTCAAATCTTTTAAAGCTTTTAAATTTCGTTCTCTTTGCACTGTTAACATACAAACAATGAATGACGTTCTATTTGAGAGAAGTATAACTTCTCAAAAACTCACACAAATAACAAAGAATATCTCCGAAATGGTTCACTCTAGAAAAAATTTATTTGGACATAAATTGTGTGTTTTAGCAAGATCTACACCTTTGTATAGTAAGATTTGGTCTATTTGTTATGGTTTACCAGTTATGAAGTCATCCAGAGTAAATAGGACTACATGGGCTATAGCCAGAAGATTCAAAATATACATTTCATTTGTTATAAAAATATCTCAAGCGTTTTAATCAAAATGGTTACAGCTATTTTCAAGAAAATAAAAATTTTAGAAAAATTTTCCATTTAAGATGGAGAAATTTTGTTGAAAATCTTCGCGTGGCATCCTTGAAAAACATTAAACTATCTCGGAAATGGTTCATTCAAAAGGAAAATGAAGTATTTGGCAAAAAGTGTGCGTTTTAACCAGAGCTTTTATCTTAAGCTTTTGTCTGACGTTTACATAAAATAATCGAGAATCAAGAAGACTCCTGAAGAAATTGCTATGACTTAAAAACTGTCATGGAATCGCTTGTCACTAGATATTGATTGGAAGGAGTGGAGTGGGGTATAGCTGCACATTAAGTAAGCTTGGACATCCCTGTAATAAGGGGTTTCAGTTATGAACTGATAGGGCGTGACTTGTGGTCGTTTTGAACGTACATCTCTGCTTAATAGCAATCATTTACCGTCCTCTATCTATAATAGGTCTAATCTAGGGACAAACAAAACAACATCGACAACAACCACCACCTCACTGATACTAATGACGCGCCAGCAGACAGCGCTGCTAATTAGAAACAGAACAAAGCTATTCCTGTTATGTGTGTGTGTGTGCGTGCGCTCCGGACTTCAATAAACATGAACTATAACCCTCGTCTGTTTAACTCTTTAGAACAAGCATGGTTTTTATTGACTCATTTCGAAGTCATTGTAATTCACTTGGAATACACTATTAACCTTCGATCTATGACAACATGATTACAGTTATACAAACCGAACGGAAAATAAGTCCACGGTAACGACTAAAACTCACATTCAAGAATTCCGGGTTTGGTTCCCGTCGAGCACGAATTGTGACGTTGGCTTTTCGCTGTGAATACGCAAATACTGGAATGGTTTATCATCTCCAAGAATTACTTTTCCAGAATTCATCTTTTATTACATTTTCTACCCTTTACATGGAAAATTTTACGAAAATTTTGATTTTCTTGAAAATGACTTGAACGATTTAGATTAAAATGTCATATGTTTTAGATATTTTTATGATAAATGAAATGTATATTTTGAATTTTCTGGCTATAGCCCCTGTAGTCCTGCTTACTCTGGATAACTTTTCAATAACTCGTATACCGTAAGAGATAGACAAAATCTTAGCATACAAAAAATGTAGACCTTGCTAAAATACACAATTTATCTCTCAATAAATTTTCTTGTAGGGTAAACCATTTCGGAGATATTCCTTGTTATGTGTGTGAGTTTCGGAAAACTTAGAACTTTCGTGAAATGGAACACCGTTGTTCATTTTTTTATATGTTAAGCCTGCAAAGAGAAGAGAGTCTCAAAGCTTTAAAAGATTTGGCTATCGCACAAAGCCTACTATATTGTAATATTCCCCTTGTACCTAGAGTAAGGTTTGGTCTATCTCTTACGGTTTAGCAGTTATACAGAAGTCATCCAGAGTAAATACGACTACAGGGGCTATAGCCAGAAAATTGAAGATATACATTGCCTTTGCCTTAAAAATATCTCAAACATATGGCATTTTAATCAAAATCATTAGAGCCATTTGCTAGAAAATAAAAATTTTCGAAACTTTTTCCATGTAAATGGTAGTTTAGGATAGAGTAATTTTATTCGAAATCTTTGTGTCGCGTTTTTTAAATACATTAACCTTAAATACCAAGATCTACATGTATTGGATAGTCATGGTAGAACTACCTGCAAATTTGCGTACCGACCGGGGAAACTACGAAAAAACCCAGGTAGGTCCATTTGACGAACTCGGCCTCCTGTGCATTTTCTATTCGTGGTGTCTATGACAAAAGCGACGTCGAATACTCCATGTGCATATACTGAAACGTGTGTAATTAAATTTCTTCCAGTTAAAATCGCATTATCACTTGGCAGAGGGACGTTTAATTTAACTTTGTGATTGTTATATCTTGTAGTTGGTGTAATGTTGTTAGGGACAGCTGGCTGGTACACAAAGCGCCATTGTCCAGCATCCCTGGTCCACGTCTGTCGCTTGTTAAATGTTGTTTGGTAACCTTCGCATCTTTCAGATCATCTAAGTGCTGCCACCTTAATGGCACAATTCATAGAGCATGACTGCTGTCCAAAAAATTCTTCTGTGGAGTGAACCACATCCGAGATATTCCTTGTTAATTGTGTGAGTTTTGTAACGCTTATACTTTCCACAAATGGAAGATAGTTATTCATTTGTCATATCTTAGCCGTACAAAAAGAATGGAATTTGACAGCTTTAAAAGATTGACTCGCTCAAAGTCTACTGTATTCCCATATTCCCCTTGTACCTACAAGGAAATAACAATAAGATAATTTGTACAAATGTTTATCTCAACTAACATGAAGAAGATATAGGAATGAAAGCAATTAATGCTAATTTTTTATGTTCTTTTTCAGGTAAGTGCTTTAAACGGCAGTTTCTAGGGAGAACACTATTGATAAAGCAATGGAAGTTGGTAAATCATAACAAATTATGATAACCCTTAATAATATTATAACTTAAGGTGTTTCTAACGTTAGGGATAATTAATTCTATGCCACGATAGCTCATGAGGAGACACGCCTTCCAACACTCTTTCACGCTTACGCGGAGGTGACGTGGTCAGCATCACACGTCCACCACCACACAGTTCACCAACAACCTTGGTTCCTTATATCCCTCATTATATTTCACCGGAAATATATATCTTTTGTGGCCCCTGAATCTAAAAAAGAGCACTTTTAGAAAAAGGTCCATGTGTGTGTGTGTGAGTGTCTGTGAATAGCCTAACTCAAAAACGAGATGTTCTTTAAAAACCAAATTTGGTATTGAAGTATAACATTTTTTTAAGTATGCGACACGAAGATTTTGAAGAAAATAGCCCCACCCTAAACTACAATTTACATGGAAAATATTTTAAAAAAATTTATTTTCTTGAAAATGGCTTAAACGATTTTGAATAAAATTCCATTTGTTTGGGATACTTTTATGGCAAATGAAATGTTTATCTTAAATTTTCTGGCTATAGGCCATATATTCCCATAAGGTAGCCCGATTTTCCTCGAAGGCCCTGGAGAAAACCCTTTTTGGTTCTACCGCTTGATTGTTAGTGACGTATACATAAACAGCAGCGCCTTTGTTTGCTCGCAGGCCTGGAGTGTGGTGTAAAGTAGCTTAGTCCCGACAGTTTTTTGTTTTGCGCCGCGCGTCGCGGTTTATAACTTTACTAGTAAGTACAAAATGAACAGCAACAGTAGAAAAAAAGCCGCCACACATCTTTCAAATTGGAATTGTAATTTCTCACCTTGTGTTATAGTTGGTTTAGGTTAGCATGTGCAGATGGCAGCATAAGCATTTTACTCCATTACAATTAAAACGAAGCTCTTATTACATACCTTGTTCTTATAATTTAGAAAAAAATTATACGTTTATGTCAAAAATTGTAAATCAAAACCAGCTTAATAATTATGTGAAAGAAAGGTAGGCATTAGTAAGAAATAATTAACAAAAGTATGATCGCTACCTTGATGCAGAGACTAGAGTTTTAGATACCAGACCAATTATTAACAATAAGCTATTTACTGTTGGTATCGCAGTAATTATTTCATAGTCTAACAAATAAGGTGGTTACCCTGAAATACGTTTATATTCAATTTTTGGTTTAAATTACGCATTTGTGACTGTATATTATCACAAATTTATCTTTGCTGCTCTTTTAAGGATACGACACCAATATTTTGAAGAAACTTTCTCTACCCTAATATGCCCTTTACATGGAAAGTTTTTCGAAAATTTTGATTTTCTTGAAAATGACTGCGACGATTTTAATTAAAATGCCATATGTTTGAGATATTTTTGTGGCAATTTGGATGTATATCTTGAATTTTCTGGCTATAGCCCCTGTAGTCGTATTTACTCTGGATGACTTTTGCATAACTGGAAAACCGTAAGAGATAGACAAATTCTTACTATACAAAAAATGTAGGTCTTGCTAAAACACACAATTTATGTGCATATAAATTTTTTTTGTAGAGTGAACCATTTCGGAGATATTCCTCGTTATGTGTGTGAGTTTCGGAAAACTTGGAACTTTCGTGAAATGGGTCATCGTTGTTCATTTTTTTATATGTTACGTGTACAAAGAGAACGGAATCTCAAAGCTTTAAAAGATTTGACTATCGCACAAAGCCTACTGTATTCCCCTTGCACCTACAAGGAAATAAGCAATAAGATAATTTGTACAAATGTTTATTTTAACTAACACGAAGAAGATATAGGAATAAGAGTTTGTAAGAATGGTTTTCATTTTTAAGTAGATTTGTCGTTGAAATAGGAAGGTGGTGTTTAAATCTGCCTGGGGGAATGAATGACAACCAGAAGTTATTGTTGCGTTCTATTACTGGTGTGTTGAGGGTAGAATAGTAAATGTAAGAAACTCAATTACCTACTGAGCTATGTGCAAGCGAGAACGAGTTTAATGAAATTGAAATGTGAGGCAGAACCACGCGCTCCATTGCATTTTCAAAATGGCCCCTTTTGTTTTACGGCACTCTCCTCCGCTAATTTCCTTCTGCTACAAATGGCGCCGAATACGGCATTTGTTTTATTACCCTTCATTTGTTTTGTTGGCTTGCTGCCTTTGTCCCACATCTACGCTACTTTCCAGATAACTAATGCAGTCTAATTCGAGTCTTACGCCATCCACAAGCTGTAAGCTGTCATTATAAAACAATTTGTACAAAATATTCAGTCACATTGCGTAAATATTATTCCTATATCTTCTTCGTGTTAGTAGAGGTAAAAATTTGCATAAATTATCTTATTTCTTATTTCCTTGTAGATAGAAGCAGAATTTGGGACTTTGGTCGGCTTTGAGCGATAGTCAAATCTTTTAAAGATTTCAAATTGTTTTCTCTTTGCACGGCTAACATATAAAAAATAAATAACGATCTTACATTTTAACATAAGTATCTCCAAAACTCACACAAATAACAAGGAATATCTCAGAAACGGTTAACTCTACAAGAAAATTTATTGAGACATAAATTGTGTATTTTAGCAAGATCTACATTTTTTGTATAGTAAGATTTTGCCTATCTCTAACGGTTTACCAGTTATGCAAAAGTCATCCAGAGTAAATACGACTACAGGGGCTATAGCCAGAAAATTCAAGATATACGTTTCATTTGTCATAAAAATATCTCAAACATATGACATTTTAATCCAAATCGTTAAAGCCATTTTCAAGTAAATAAAAATTTTCGAAAATTTTTCCATGTAAAGGGTAGTTTAGGGTGGGGCTATTTTCTTCAAAATCTTCGTGTCGCATCCTTGAAAGACATTAAACTTAAATACCGACTTTGGTTTTTAAGCGACTTTTTGTTTTTGAGTTATGCGTACATATGCACAATCACACACACACACACACACACACACACACACACACACACACACACACACACACACGATACATTATTCCACCTTGGCAATATCGTGTTTTTAGTGTGCACTAAGCTATTAGCTTGCTTTTTAGAAATTCTATCAACTATACTTGATCATTTGTAATTAAAAATATCTAAACCACTCGAAATTGCTGTTAAAAGATTTTAACGGAATAAAAGTCAATTTAAATCAATGTGTTTGCACAAATCCCCGCGATAAATGTGACATCCATTATATTGAAATATACGATGTGGAATTATTGCATTTATCAATGAACCAGAGGAGAGTCAGTCATTAATTATGTCCTTCTTTATAAGAGCTGCCTTTGTGCGCATGCGCATGACCGCCCATTTTGTACATGGTAATTACAGCTATTGATAACTCTCAATACAGATTTATTACAACGACCCGTTTAATAAAACGTGATAACAGCCCTAACGTAGCGGAAGACTAAATAGCAAACATTGTAAAAAATTACATTTTTAATTTTCTTATGGGCGGTTATTAATTTGAATTTTCAATTTATTGAAAAGTACAATTACGTTTTATCTCATAGTAGCTGAGTGATTTGACGATTTATCCCAACAAATTTTAGAGTTAGTTCAACTTTTCTAACAGCCTTGTATTAAATAAAGCGAGTAGAGAAAACCGTGTGAATGTAATGCGTTGTATTTCTTTTTCAATCATAGAAAATTGTATGAATTGATTCTAGAAGATACAGTAATTTGTTGAAAGTACTCACGTTCTACTTATTATAAAATGGTTCATAGTTAGAAATGCTATAAAAATATCTTAAAATACGATATAGCCATTTCGATTAGTGCAGTTCGACTTATTCAGTACTGCCAACCGAGGAAAACGAAACCCAAAAATTACACGTATTTGGAACTTCTGTTGTTGTTAAAGCAGAAAACCAGTTGATAATCTCATTCTAATCTTACATTCCAATTTCAGTTCATTGTGATCGATTTATTAGACACGGATACATAAAATAATGGCAGTTAACATTCAATGCAAAGCTTTCTGGTAAACTACATATATTGTTTTCTTTTCCTGTGCGTATATAAACAAAGACGATGGTTTTCCAAAACGCGACACACAGTTATCCATGCCCAAAACACGGAAACTCCAAGTTAATTGCACAAATTCGCAACAACTGGACTTGTGACTTGATCATCGCCAAGGCCAGACACACGGGGAATTGCACCCATTTGAAATCGAATGGCAAGTCCATTGGAAACATGGGAATGCCTGGAATCCTCAAGCTAATTCCTGGATTTTTGCTAAAAACACATCCTGTGGTTATGGCCAAGCCTGAAGGACAATTTATCTTATTAGAATGGCAGATCAAAAAAGAAGGTTCGCCAAATGTAATTAAATTCGGTTTGACTAAATCTGTTCTGGAAATCCACTATTCTCTTTGTTTACTTTCTTTACAGGTAAGTAGAGGAAGTATTGTATTCCAAAATTAACAGCAAATATGTTTTGAGACCCCCTGAATGACACCGAACACTCCGAACACCCGAACACACTGAACCCTCCGTGAACACCGAACACACAGAACACACCGAACAGCTTGCACATTGTGCACTGACCTTGGGCGATCGCATACTTTATGCGTCGGTCTCGATAACTCGGCTAGCCGCTGGTCTCTGATCCCAAGGGCGGCTCAGGGCGGCAGATCAATGTCAGCAGACTTAGTGGATGATTTTACATCCAGTACGCGGCTTCTACACGACGATTTTCCGGCACATTGACGGCGCACAGATAACTCCGGCAATTGTCAGCATTCTAAATAGCTCTTTTAGTCTGTTTACCATTTCGACTCCCAGTAGACCAAAGTTCACTCACGCCACTGTCGCCACTGACTGGATTTACCCCGGTGCGTTCTGCAACTCTTAAGGCACGAAGGGTTATCTACTTACGCCAACGCCGGTTGATTGTTAATCGATTATAATACGTAATAAATTGTTATCAGCCATTTATGAGGCACAGTTGGCGATTATAGCTAGACAAAAGCAGGACCTTGTGATAATTTGTACAAAACAAAAGAATGATAATTCGTATGTGATAATTTAGTCTAATATGCTAATACTCTTGAACGTTGAAAAGCAGGTGAATTTTACGAGGGTAGTTTTATAATAGACGCAGTTTCTGCTGTCGACGTTTGACCTTATTTCGGAATATTTATAGACCGGGATTTTCATTCTTGTTCCTTTTCCCTTGGCGTTAGAAGTGACTATCACAAAATATATCACTTTTCGATAGTTCCGCGGAGAGAACTTCGCTGTAACAACAAAAATGTGCGAGAAATTTTAAAAACTTGGTGTTCACACTCTTGATTTATAGTTGCAGGACGCCCACTAGGAGCGCCACCGTCGCTTCTCTTGACAGCTACATAGGAGTGGGGGGTTATAAATGTTTCAACATATTCTGTTCTAGTTTACATCATGAAAGGAAGCTGTTCTTTTGTTGAGAATGTTGTTTTGCAGGATCACGACCATCTGTTTTGATTCCTTATAAATGCTTTCCAGGAATGAATATTATTGTCCAGCTAAAGGGAGAAAAATCAGAACTCTTGCACTCACATGACTTTCTCTACACACTCTTCTAAAAATGTTCATGCTTTTGACTTCTACGTCTCAGTTCAGATAAACACTTGTAGAAATAATTCGTATAGATATATGTTACAAACATACATAACCTTAAAGAGAAGGTATCGTACTTCGACAACTGGCCATGAATATGATTTAGTGTAAGCAAGTTTTGCACCTTTATCACTTCTTTTACTTCGTATCTGCAAGTAGAGGAACTATACTATTCCTCACAAAAATTACGTAACGATATTTCTCCGAAAATATGTTCTGGAACCCAGGAATGTAAAATAAACATGTTGAGAAAAAGGTGTGTGTGTGTGTGTGTGTCAAAAACACAATTCAAAAACGAAAGTTATTGTCAAAAAATGTTTACAATTCCGGTACACATGATATTTTAATCAAAATCATTGCTTTTATTTTTAAGAAAATAAAGCTTTTTATGAAAGTGCACTTTGTGGTTGGGAAATCGTTTTGAAAATTTTTGTATGGCATTAATGGAAGATACGAAGTTAAATATCAAATTTGGTGCTTAACCGATCTTCCGTTATACTGTTGCGAAAAGACTCATGCGTCCGCGGAAGTTTTTCTAAAACTGCTTTTTGTTTTTTAGATTCAGGGAGTCTCAAAACATGTATTTTTGGTAAAATGTGGGTGTGGAATTTTTAGGTGGGATTCAATAGCTCTTCCACTTACTGTAAGGAGTATAGAAGAAAGAAAAAAGAAAGACCAAAACAGAGACAGAAAAAAGGACAGAAAGGGAGAGAAAGAGAGAGGGAGGAAGAAAGAAACAGAAAGAGGAATTAAAAGAAAATAATAAATAGACAAGAAAGAAAAGATAAGCAGAGTTCAATGTATCTACGCCATATTTAAATTTATGGCAATCAAATGTTTCAAAACCACGTTGTTTATATAACATTATACATACAATTTCTCAGACTGGAGTTTAAGAAACCAAATCGACTTTGCTTCTGCAGTGACTTGTTAACAAATTCAGGTTTTCTTGCAGGCACATTGGAGAAAGTTGCGCTGTAGCTGTGATGACGTCATTGCTGTCTTGTTGCTATGGTAATTACGTCATTCAGAAGTTAATGTTGCCATAATACTGCTAGAATCCCATAAACGGTATTTTATTCTTGCTTTGCATTGCTTCGTACTATTATATGATGTTTGTGATGACGTAAGAAAGGTGCCAGTTTGTTATTTGTGGTTGCCTCCAGGACACATTAGCTATAAATGCAAAACTGTGTTGTGGAAGCGCAAGCGACTTGTTCTTTGATACAGTTTGCCCTACAACAGGACGAAGCCTTTAGAAAGAGTTGCAAGGAAGTTTTCCAATAGAAAGTTCTGGAACTGTCTGTGCAAAGTGCGGAACGCTGTAGCTGTACCGCTCACCTGCAAAACAGCTGCCGAGCACTAAATCCATCTTCACAGGTCCTGTGTTCGATCCCAAGGCGAAGCCCTTATTATATCCACAATATACAGCCTTTTAGGGGTATAAAATAATCAGTGATCTACTGCAACAACTTGCCAGCACGACATTGATTTCTCTACTGATTCGTATTTTTCCCGATAGACTACACAATCTCACATCAGTGATAAATACCCCAATGATGACTTACAACCGAAAGTACTTTATGTGCCGGGTTTAAATAACCTTTAAACGGTAATTATTATATAATTATATTTATTTATTATGCTTGTAAAGAAATATTACAATTAACATACAAGTAATGAAAACAAATTTTTTGGCATAAACCAGTTCCGAAATATTATTTGTTATTTTTTGGAATTTTCATATAGTTTACACCTTTATCACTCTTGTAGAAACTGTCCTTATGCTCGTAAATGCTCTTCTACACTTTTCCATGTCGTTATTCGCTTTTCTGCTTCTGGACACGTAAACACAACGGAATTTCAAGACCTTTATAAGAATAGTGAGGTATAGTTGGTATTTAAGTTGAATATGTTTCAAGAATGGGACACAAAGATTTTGAAGAAATTTTTTCCAACGTTAACTGATTAAAATACCATATGTGTAAGATAGTTTTTATTACAAATGAACTGTATATGTTGTATTTTTATGGTTGCAGCCCTTTGAACTCTTGCTGACTTTTGTATAAATGGTAAACCGTAAGAGATAGACCAATTCTTACTATATAAAATGTAGATCTCGTTAAAGTACACAAATACAAGGTGGTATTCACTTTTTTATCCCTTGACTGGTAAAACGAACGGAAGTTTAAACCTTTAAAATATTCGACTATTGCTCAAAGACATAAATTGTGTGTTTTAGCAAGATCTACATTTTTTGTATAGTATAATTTGGTCTATCTCTAACGGTTTACCAGTTATGCAAAAGTCGTCCAGAGTAAATACGACTACAGGGGCTATAGCCAGAAAATTCAAAATATACATTTCATTTGTCATAAAAATATCTTAAACATATGACATTTTAATCAAAGTCGTTAGAGCCATTTTCAAGAAAATCAAAATTTTCGAAAAATGTTCCATGTAAAGGGTGGTTTAGCGTGGGGTTATTTTCTTCAAAATCTTCGTGTCGTATCCTTGAAAGATATTAAACTTAAATACTAACTTTGGTTTTTAACCGAATTTATGGTTTTGAGTTATGCTGTCGTCAGTGACAGACAAACACAAATGGATATTTTTCTAAAAATATGTTTTGTATACCACAACTGATCTCTCCAATGTTTTGTGGAGACTATTGATTGCTCAAGGTTTATTTTTTTCCTATGTTAAATATAATAAATGTAACCCCGTCATTATCCACCCTGCCACACACCGGTTATTTTACGTGGGCTCTCCCCAGCCGTTATTGCAGGCGCTAGGATTCGAACTCAAGGCGTTGATATAAAATGGGTGCCCGGTTTAATGATTTAACTTACTTTTGAAAGACCTAATAATATAAACAATATATTACATTGTTTAAACAAGCATTTATCTTCGATAGTTAAGCTAATGGGTCTGTATATGAGGCGATAAAAGACCAAAGCTGGAAGACTGTACGTAGAAAAACAACACACAAACGTACAAAGGGTTCAACAGACCGTGCAGCCAACAAAACGTCGACTGAGTGAATGATTTAATCACTGGAGATCGCCGCTTGACCATTAGATTGCTGCTGAAGTAACAGACTTCCCTGGGCTTTGTTCAAATGTCCAGAATTTAACACATATGAGCCACTACACGTCAAATCGAACAAAATATGGCAAAAAATGACCTTGATATCTCAGATTATCTTGAATTTTTTTTGGGGTGTTTTGGAACAAAATATATCTGACCCGTGTTTCTTCGTTTTGTATAAAAAAATTTATTTTGGCAGATATTAATTTTTGAAATGCCCAAAAATCGCGCGCTCCTCACTCTTCGATCAATCATACCCCCGATTATAATGAAGCAAATTACTTGATCTTTGGCTCAAATTAAAGATAAATCGCAGTATTTCGCGAGGTATTTATTAGAAAATTTTATTAATTATTATTAATATTATATTTTATACGATTAAAGTTTTAAAGTTATATAATAACAGAAACTCAACTATTTAAAAATGTGGGAAAAAAAAAAAAAACTAAAAATACAATGAAGTTTATTCAATATTCTCAGAAAAAAATCAGAATGGAGTCTCTAATAGTTCAGTTGTAATTAACTTTTCAAATCAGTGTGGCAGTGGTGACGGCTACCGTAACCTCACACAATTGCCATCTTCCATTACGGCAACTGTTCACTGCTTGAGGTTCCATGAACGTTACAACACTACAACACTGCTAGCTGACACTATTATATGTACACTATTAGCATCTTCAAAATGTTTTTAAAATATGCATTTTAAACTAATGTTTCCATACAACACACAGCTTTACCTCCTTCTTCGAAAGAAAATTGTTTCACTAAAGCTTCAGTTTTTGACAAAGGAATGAAGGAGTGTAATTTTAAAGCACAGCTGGACCAATCGTTGTTGGCCCCTGACCTTGACTGGAAGTCCTGTTGGCGAACTCATAGCTTTTGTCTGTTTCATCAGCTCATATTGTATAATTCTGTGAGTGAAACCATGCACATGAAGAGGGAGGGGGAAGGTAGTGATGTCTGCATGATCTGAGACAGTCTTGCTAATTCACAGGTGCTTTTTAGTGCAGCGTGCAGTTGAAGACATAGACCTTTGCGATAAAGAGTGAATATAGTGAATTTGTGAGACATTGATCATAGCGTAAATCAATTATGGCACCTGTACGTTCTAAATTAGGGACCAAAACATTACACAGTCAGAGTAGAGAAATTATTTCAAATGTATGGACGTACATGAAGGAAGAAGCTAAAAGTAAAGAACTGCTTACATCAGAAGATTTTTTTTAAAAAAATTCAAAAGTTCAAAAGCACCTATCAGATGCCACAGGAGTAATCAGAAGGAAGGTACATTGTGGAGACATTTTTCTGCATGGACTGTACTGCCTTAGTAAGAAGTTATCAGCTGACGCGGCAATTCGCAGGCTGTCTGCAGTCACCTGGCTTGTTACTCGTCCGTGTGCGCTTGCAGGCCTCCAGAAAAAAATTGTAGCAAATGCACTAATGCAAGCTCCATAGTTTTCAACATCTTATTTTATAGATAAAATGTCAGGGAATACGTGTGTATTTTTTTACATTTTAAACACATCGATTTAAATTCTATTTTTGGTTTTACAAAATATACCATAAAAAAAATCAGTCCAAAATTTATGTGTAATAATGATTGGTTGAAAGTTGTTAAAAGTGTTGTATTTAACCTTTCCAGTGCACCAAACCCCAACTCTCAACTCTATATGGCCTTAGAGTAACAATTGATTTTATATTACGGTGCGCGCAGAAATTGCTTAGCTTCTAATAGCCATAACTAAGCAAGTAATTCAAAAATACGGAAATAAAAAAACACGGGTCTCCTTATTTTATGTCTATTATTCATAAAAAAATTTTTGAACCTCCTACGAAAAAGTCGTGTTTTACGAGTGTTCGATTTGACGTGGATTGACCCTTATATCAAACACAAAGATGCTGAATTGTGAATGTATATTTACTCCTAATGAACAACGACAGATGTTACTAAATTATTCGCTACTCTGTGTTATTAAGAGTGTAGAGTTTCCAGAGAACTGTCGAATTGAGTTTAACGACAAGGGAACATAAAAGTTTGCCTGATCCACTAAAAGCTGCTTGTAACGAGGATATTACAACCATCCCTTGGGTCATGCTAATTTGTCAGCGCAGCGAGCGCCCGGCCGACCGACCGACCGACCGACCGCAATTTAAAACCCAAATGGGACTAAGACATAAAACTATAAAACCAACCTAGAAGTGAGGTAATTTCAACCGCAGATCTTTTTACTTTCTACTTCCTCTATTACGTATACTAAAATACATGTTTTGAGGCCCCCTGAATCCAAAAAAGCATTGAATTGTGAACTCGTAAACAAAAGTTGCTTAAAAATCAAAGTTCGTATTTAAGTTTAATATTTTTCAAGGATGCGACACGAAGATTTTGAAGAAAATAGCCCCATCCCACACTAGAATAGTTTTTCGAAAATGTTGATTTTCCCAAAAAGGGCTCAAATGATTTTGATTAAAATGCTATAAATTAAAGATATCTTCTTGTTAAATGAAATATATATCTTGAATCTTATGCGAATGTGTTCAAAAATCGTCTTTATTTTCAATAACTTTTGGATAGCTGATAAAATTTAAGCGAAACTAAAAAACATGGTTCTCGTTAAAGCCCACGATTTAGGTTAACTGAAATTTTTTGTAATAAATAATTTCCTTGTTATTAGTTTAAATTTTCCAATTGGGCAGTCGTTCTTTGTCTTTTCGGGCTGCTCATGGAAATAGAACGGAATTTCAAAGCCATTACATAACGACAAGCTCTTAAATAATATATCACTTCGACCTATGTTTTCCCCCTTCAGCCCACTTTGACATGTAAATAAAACCTTAACTGAGCTAAAACAATTTAGTTATACTTTTGATCACTGAAAACTTTTCGTGGTTTACTTGAGTTGGCGACAATGATTCGGGTGATTTTGGCAGCAAGACAACTACCGACTCGGCGCATGCGCAGTAAGGACATTTGGACTTAACTTTTATTCGCTGTTTTATTCACAAGAAATATCACAACACGTCTGACATAACCTACAAATTCACAAGCGGAGCGATTTGAGGTCACAACGTCGAATGATGTTTACCTGGACTATACATGAATAAAATATGAATTTGAGTGCTATTTAACAAAGATTTGACCACAAAATGTTAAACTCTATAAAAAAAATACCTAAAATATATTCAACGCGATTAGTGTCGCTCGATTTAGTACTCAGCACTGCCAACAGAGTAAAACAAAATCCAGGAATTAGTTGCTAATCTCCAATAAATCTTACGTTATTTTTCACATTAACAAATAATGTCTTAACAAATAATACTTAATTGTTAAAAACACGGTTGTCCAATTGAATTGACTGTTATCCATTGTAATGTGTAATAAATTCTGTTTCAGCGATTTTATGAGAATAGAGTTGGCCACAATGGCTAAACAAAAGAATGTCCTAGTGATGAACGTCACAAAACAAAAGAATGACGAGATAATAAATCGTGTATAATAAATTAACGTCTCTATGTATGAAATAATCAAGTAAATGTATGTAAAAGCCCTTTAAAGCCTTTTTAAAGTTATTTTATGATGTTTACGTGATATTTGCGACTTCCAATACAATGTAATTTTGCAACTGATGACGTAAGTTAGAAAACCAAATTCAAAATCACATTTAACCTGTGTTCAGGTGATTATCCACTCATAAGCTGAAGTTTATAATGTAACTGTGGCGATATTAAGCCCCTATGTGGTTTAAAGGCCTTTGGAATATCGTTAAAAGTACATCGCAGTTATCTTTTTTTCCCCTGCTTCATTCTGAAAAGTTTTCATATTACTTTGGTGGACATAATGGATATTACTACTGTGAAAATTTAAAAACTTTTCTTAAACCCGGGGAGAATAGGATCTTTCGTTTGAACTCAAGCTTAATTTCTTTTTCCCTCTTTTTGCACGCCGTTATTTTCACGTGGGACGAGGTAGTTACCAACTTAATGCGCTCATTAATGTGTTATTGGGGCAAGCCGGGCTTTCCTCTTTCTTTACAAGTCGAGTACATATTAAATTCGCATAATACTGGTATACATGTGAACTTCATTATACCAAATACACGTATCACTTTCTCTACACTGTGTTTAAACTGAAATAACGGCGTTGTCCATGGTTTTACGACCCATCCCAATTTAAAAATATTACTTTATGTGCTTAAACAAGGAGTTAGACTCTTAGGATACCATGGGGAACAAAATCGGGGGAAAAAAAATAAAAAAAGAAGTGGTATTTCGTAAAGACACACGACAGAGGTGAATTTTTTGTATTACGGGGGGACATTTCAATTATCCATCAATCACTTTACATTGTATCTGGCGCCCACTGCGAAATCATTAGTAAACAATATGTATATACAAAAAAGGCGGCATTATTACCACTTGTGGTACGGCAGCCCACAGTTTGTTTATTATAAAGTATTGGCCTGGTGTCGGTACATAGGGCCCAGTTTACAGGCTATATTTGACATTTATATACAATTTGCTTACTTATAACTAATTATAGTTTTCGGTTTGTACAAAAACCCATGTCCTTTAAGTTCTATTCAGTTTTTGGTTTATATATACATATGTACACGTTTACAATTATACACACGCATACATACACGCGCGCAATCACACACGCACGCACACACACACACACACACACACACACCTTCACTGGGCACACCAGAATATGCGTCCCAGTGCACTGCACTATCTACACTTCATATATACACTTATCCGCTGTTTTCCTGCGCGGGCAGGGGACAGCTCCTGAATATTTTCCGAGGTGAGGGCCTCTGCCGGAACATGTGTGTGGCTTAGGACCGAGGTTGCGCGGACGCGCATTTGTCGGCGAGCCGTGCCGCTTCTAGAATATTTTTATTCTAGTATGTTTGCGGTGCTTCGGCTCGCCTTTGCCGATGTTGAGGATCACGTCGTTTTCGTGGTTTCTAATACGCGTCCATGCCGCCATTGCTCGTTTTTCAATTGCCTCCGGGATGAACGGGATCCGGGTTTCAAGGTGTAGTGCTTGGGTGGTGGTGAGGAGTGCAGCAGAGAGGATTTTTCTGAGGGAGAGGTTTTGGACGGTTTGGAGTTGTTTGAGGGCAGTTTTGGAGGCATTAGCCCAGGCCACACATGCATACAGGACCACCGAGAGAATAAATGACCTATATAGTATAAGTTTTGACTTTAGTCGCAACTGTTTACTGTGGAAGGTGGGGGCGCACAACTTTAGCCGCTGTCTGCCTTTATTGGCGCTATTTTTTATGTGGGTGGACCAACACATTGTGCGGCCCAAGGTGACACCTAAGTATTTAACTTGCCGACGGCAATGCAATACCTGACCACCGATCGTTAGGTCCTTTGCCAAAGTGTGACGCCGCTTAGAGAAATGAATCAGCTGGCATTTGTCGGGATTAATTTTGATTTTCCAGTCATGTTGCCATGGGAGGAAGTTCTTAACATAACGTTGCATTTCTGCAAGGCCGAAACGAGGATTTCTATGGTGGTTGTATATTGCAGTGTCGTCAGCATACATGGCGATCTTGCATCTGGCGTCCACTGGGTAGTCATTAGTAAATAATATATACAGAAACGGGGACATTATTGCCCCTTGTGGGACGCCAGCCCGCATCACTCGCTCCCGTGAGGAGGAGCGGCCCACTTGGACGTAAACCTGCCGTTTTTCTAGAAAATTGTGCAGCAGGTATAGCTAATTTTGAAGAGCCGGGAAATTGTGGTGCAGTTTGTAAATAGGCCATTGTGCCAGCACCGGTCAAATGCGGCTTCTACGTCCAGAAATAGCGCCAACGTTGAGGCCACATTGTTAAATTGCTCTGTTACGTCATCAGTTAGTCTGAGGAGCTGTAGTTCAGTGGAATGTCCTTTTCTAAAGCCAAATTGTGAATTTGGGAGTTCATGTGTTGCCGAGACTTGTTTTTGAAGTCGAGAAAGGATACATTTTTCGAGCAGTTTACCAATAGTAGACAAAAGACTAATGGGACGGTAGTTTTGCGGTTGTCTGGTGCTTTTGCCTTGCTTTGGGAGCATGATAACCTTAGCTCGTTTCCAAGTAGAGGGGAAATAGCCTTGCTGCAAACAGGCGTTAAATATCTTTGTCAGCTGCACCAGAGCTTTTCTCGGGAGATGTTTAAGTTCCTCATTAGTCACTTTGTCTGGGCCGGCAGCTTTCCCATTAGGCAATTTCCTAATGAGCTTGAAAACTTCCAGAGGCAGTTCGAGTCGAGTGGGGAAGCTTATTCCCCCACCCGAAGTGTCTTTACCGCAGTACCTAGCCGTTATACGGCTTAACCTGCGCGATAGTATGATGTTTTGGTCTACAGGGATTTAATACTCTGGGAATGTTTGGAATCAGGGGTATTTATAGGGGCAAGATGGATGGTAGGCCAGGGAGGCCTTTTCGGCTACTCGCAGTAGTTGCTCGGTTGTGGAATGGTCAGAACGAAAACCAAACTGATGTTCCGGTAGGAGGCCTTTTTCCTCTAAAAGAGGTCGAAGGCGGGTCAGAAACAGTTTCTCGAAAACTTTCGAGATAACTGGTAGGAGGCTGATGGAACGGTAGCTAGAAGGAAAGATCGGATTCTTGCCCGGCTTCAACACGCATACCACACGCGCCCTCTTCCAGTCTTCTGGAAAATGACGCATGCTTAGGCACGCGTTGTAGATCCGAGTCAAGTGCATCACGGCTCTAAAGGGAAGGTGCTGGAGCATTTCCGCTGTTACCCGGTCCTGCCCAGGGGCTTTTCTAGGTTTTAGGTGTTGGATGGTGTTAGTTACCTCGTGAGGGGTAACTATCGGGGTGTGGAAATCCTCGTGGCCCGCAGGTCCAACTTCTAAGAAGTCTTCTACTACTTGCTCCACGAGGTCAGTATGATCGCAGTCAGGGTTAAGTGACAGTCAAACCTTGAGAAAAATTGGGTGTGTAGTAAAGACACAGGATGGAAATAAAATATTTTAATTATCTCTAAACCATAATCTGTCAAACACACAACACTTTAAACCGAATGGATTATTTACAAAGTCTCGATTGAAAATATTATGTGCAACTAATGGAAATTAGTTTTGTAATTATTTGTCTATGTTTCTGTCAGTTCTTTTGGAAAGTATTGATGTTACCAGTCAATAGGTCCGGCATCAGTAGCGGTATTCAACAGTGATTTGTGTGGAGCGATATATCACGTGTTTCCTGTACTACACAGTTTAACGGTTTGACCTACGTTCCTCAACAACAACAACAACAACAACAACAGCAGGTGTCGCCACACCTACCAGCAGACCTGCTTCCCCTCATTACATTCCGCTATCAGTCGGAAAAAGTGTAAGCATTCTGTTCTAATACTTGCAACTGACAACAAAGGGCCAATAAATAGCATTATGGCGGGATTTATTTTTACTTTTTGTACTACGTATATTAAAGTAGAGGAAGTATTGCATTCCACCCAAAAATTCGATGTCGAGATTTCACCGGAAAGACGTTTTGAGGCCCCCTGAATAAAAAAAAAAAAAAAAATTTTCCAAAAGGTCCTTGTGTGTGTGTGTGTGTGTGTGTGTGTGTGTGTGTGTGTGTGTGTGTGTGTGTGTGTGTGTGTGTGTGTGTGTGTGTGTGTGTGTGTTTTGGTTAAACACCAAAGTTGGTATTTAAGTTTAATGTCTTTCAAGGATACAACACGAAGATTTTGAAGCAAATAGCCCCACCCTAAACTACCCTTCACATGGAAAATTTTTCGAAAATTTTGATTTTATTGAACATGCCTCTAACGATTTTGATTAAAATGTAATATATGTTTGAAATATTTTTATGACAAATGAAATGTATATTTTAAATTGTCTGGCTATAGCCCCTGTAGCCGTATTTACTCTGGATAACTTTTGCATAACTGGCAAACCGTTAGCGATAGACCAAATCGTACTACACAAAAAATATAGATCTTGCTAAAACACACAATTTATGTGAAAATAAAAGTTTTTTTAGAGTGAACGATTTCGGAGATATTCCATGTAATTTGTATAAGTTTTGGAGAATGTTTATCTCAACTAACACGAAGAAGATATAGAAATAAGAGTTTGCAAGAATGTTTAGTACAAGAGTAGAGAAAGTCATGTGAGAGCAACATATCAGATTTTGACACGAATTATATAAACTGTGAAATATTAGATTTTTCATGAAATAATGTTTTAGCAAGTGTTATGAAATATTGCTTATAAACGAAGGCGTGGCTAAAACCTCACTATTTGAGGTGAAAACTCCCTTTACGATCCACTTTGGGGTTGGAGGCCTTTGTTAACACCAGAGGGGTAAGTTCTTTTATTCCTTTATTTCCTCCAAGTCGTATAGTGGGGAGTGGGAACGAGAAGTTGGGGACTCGCAAGAAGAGACAAAAATCTCCCATATGATATAAAGTTTAGCTAATGATGTCGTCACAAAAACTGGCGTAAGCTAAATACACCTTCACAGAGCGGGAAAACTGAGGTCTTTAGTTCGGTTCCCCTGGCCGACCTGGACCTAAAAATGTAATAAATATGCAAGTACTTATGACCGAAAAAATTAGAAACTATGACAATAAACATGACCTAAAACTTTTTGGGTGTATTTTCGAAATCTTCCAAAAATTAATGCTGTTTAAATAAGCATTATATTGAAAATCTACTTTAAAACTCTAGCACACTTAATAATAAATATATTAATTTTATCGTTGAATTTTTAATTTATTTAACATTTAACAATTTAAAGTTTTCAAAAACGAAGAATCTATTTGCATACAACTGTATTCCGCGATTCCAATTATACCTAAAACAATTGTAATAAATTATTTCTACAAATGTGTATGTCAATTAACATGAAGTAGATATACAACAATAAGCAGGGCGCGAATGTTTGACACTTCATAGATTTTGTATGTGATTTTTCTGTGGAAAATATAAGCGAACCACGATTTTATCAATGGTGTTTAAAACTGTACAATTCTCATTGGTCATAAAGTTATATTTTGGCTTTTTAACACTTTTTCTGATTTTATTGTCAGTTTTCATATTATATCTTCTCTTAAATTTTCGTATTTTTGTCATATTTTTTTCTAACCGCCCTTCAAAATGTGACATTTCATTCTGTAGAAATTTGAGGGAAGGTTATGATTGAGGAATTAAATTAAAAATACAGCATTAAAATTAATATTATTTATTTTTATTGAGTTTACCAGATTTTTAAAGTATAATTTACACACCATTAAAGTTTTAAAAATTTCGAAAGTGCAGCCAAAAAAGTATTTATTGTCATATCTATTGGTGTACTTTGCAAATTGTTTTTCGGTTACAAGTGCTTGCGTATTTCTAACATTTTTAGGTTATAAACACCTATGGTCTGCATATGACTTTGATTAAATTATATGTTTAAGGAATTTTCATGATCAATATCTTGAATTTTCTAAGAACGTCCTCAAGTTCTGTTCATTCTGGATGACGTTTATTGCAGCTCTTGGAATATGTAGACTCTGCGGGAGCCCAGCCCACGGTATTTCAACAAACATTAAGATTTGCTGTGAACAGCTTGTTAATTTGTATTCTCCTCGCATTACACGATACAGCGCTGCTGTGCATTTCGTTCCAAAGTCAACATGTGCAGTGTAAATACAACTTGCTCTGTCGAGTATGTGCCAGCTAGAACACGAACCACCTAGTGCCCTAGAAGCTACATTCATTCACTCACCTTACCTAACCTAACCTCAAAGCTCTCCATACACAAGCGGTAAAAGTATGCAGATGACTGAGTAGAGAAAGTCATGTGAGTGTAGTTATATATCTACCTATGCTACCCAAACTGCATTAATGCTATACCGTATAAGGCAATTTCAAAACAATGCACGTGGGGCCTAAAGTAATTTGAGGTTATGTTACTTCTCTGTCGCTCGCCAGGAAATAATTGTGTGAAAAGTGTGTGAGAGTGAGATCTGCGTTGGATACATTAAAACAGCTTCTCTTCCTCTACCCTAATGGCACTCCATCATTCTAATGCTCTAGAGAAAACAGAATGGGCAATATGAGTCCATTATCGACCGCCATATACGAGTATTTATCTGTTTTTATGGGCCATTCTGAATAACATGAGTTTGGTTTGCACTGCATTTGTTTCACAGATACACCTGTTAACTCTACCATAGCGGGCAGAAATGTACCTAATAAAATAATTGTTTTTCACTTACAAATAAGTATTTTTATTTTATCTTGGTTATCCTGTAGGAGCCCGTCCTCACGTGGTCGATAGGCAATTGTTTGTGTTCATTTTCTTTAACTCGTTGGTGACGTATGTATTGCCAACGCTGGAAAATCGAAATCAGCGGAAGTATGTGAATGTTGCCAACCAACTTGTTAACGTTATTTGTTGTTGTTATTTAGAGTTATTGTTTTGTAATTAAGTGATGTGACTTAAGTTCTTGTGCGGTGCGGTTGTGGTTTTAATCTGTATTCTACATACGTTTGGAAATGAAAAATTGCACTGAGGAAGAGATATTGTGGCTCATCGAAGCATATAAACATGAAAATTACCACAAGAGGCACAAGAGAAGGCGGTAAACCGAGAAGGGATGCTCTCAGAGCACCCGCCTAGTAAGCGGAGGGTCTGTGGTTCAAATCCCAGCTGTGCTATTGAATTGTTAAGTTCTAGTACTACCTCTCAAACATTGCCCACACACGGTTTGTGTTCAAAAATACCAATAGTAAGTTTGTTGGCATAAATAAATAATAAACTTGAACTTGTTGCGCATTTTCACAGATGACTACACTTATCAAGGTACAACAATCCTTATTTGAGATTGTATAATACGGTAATTTTATTACAGATTACGCAGTATTACGCAATAGTGCAACAATAACAATGAAGTAATTAATAATATTGAGGTTGTGTAATACAGTAATGTTATTACAGATTACGCAGTATTAACAACAATATTAATAAATAATAGTACATTGTTTTGGCATTTTGTGATGCGTGGTTGGTACTTTTAGCGAGTTGTACAATGTTAAGTTGGCAACAGATATTTCTGCCTTGCAGCGCCATCTTCTTCCGTTGTAGGTCAGTGACGTAATAGAACTGTCAGTGAACCACGTGACAACGGTCTCCTACAGTTTTACCCTTATCTTTATTTAACTATTTGTTAAACAAGATATGTATTTCAAGGAACTAAAGTTATTCCATGTTGTTAAAAAATTGTGTAAACTTTTTGCTAGCGTAAGAATGGTAAATAAACCTTTTAAAAATACAAACATTTTCTATCATATATATTTATATGTGCTGAGCCTAAGGATGTTTTTCAAAATAAAGTTTATAATCATTATTTCAGAATAACAGATTGTTTTTTAACAGAGCCACTGGATATTTATTTAAACAAATTGAAAATTGATTCTCCTGAAATAACAGAAGAAACGAAAAAGAAATAATTTTTTGATTCACCTTACGATGTTCGTTGGCCCCATTAGCTGAAGAAACATACAGCAATATTTTCAGTGACGTCATCACTATTACAATTACAACATAGGTAAGATTTTTGGAGCTTGAAATCATATTAAAATTCGAACTTTACGCAACGAGGTGTAAGTGAAGTATTTACAGTTGGTACTTACCGATTGGAGCTCCATTGTTGGCAGCCTGTTGCAGTCCTCGGTTCACCACGTCCTTGTAGCCCTCTGGTGGACTTAATGTCACTTGATCTATAAATTCCAGTGGCGGCTCGAACGTACATTGTTCCGGAATATTGAGATCAAATCCTGACCCTCTACCACTAGCTGCACCTGAAACATAAACACAAAAATCAAAGTTGGTATTTAAGTTTAGTGTATTTCAAGGATGCCACACGAAGATTTTGAAGAAAATTGCTCCACCTTAAACTACCCTTTACATGGAAAATTTTTCAAAAATTTTTATTTTCTCGAAAATGGCTCTAACGATGTTGAGTAAAATGCCATATGTTTGAGATATTTTGATGACAAATGAAATGTATATCTTGAATTTTCTGGCTATAGCCCCTGTAGTCGTATTTACTGTGGACGACTTTTGCATAACTGGTAAACCGTTAGAGATACACCAAATTACACTATACAAAAAATGTAGATCTTGCTAAAATACACAATTTATGTCTCAATAAATTTTCTTGTAGGGTTAACTATTTCGGAGATATTCCTTGTTATGTGTGTGGGTTTCGGAAAACTTGGAACTTTCGTGAAATGAATCATCGTTGTTCATTTGTATTATATGTTAAGTGTGCAAAGGCAACAAAATCTCAAACATTTGACTATCCCACAAAGCCTATTGTTTTTTAATATTCCCCTTGTAGCTACAAGGACATAAGCAATAAGATAATTTCTGCAAATGTTTATCTCAACTTACAAGAAGATATAGGAATAAGAGTTTGTAAGAATGATTAGTACAAGACTAGAGAAAGTCATGAGTGGAGATTTCAGCAGAAATATTTGTTTTGAGGCCCCCCTGAATTAAAAAAAGCATTTTTAGAAAAAGGTCAGTGTGTGTCTGTGTGTGTATTTATGTGTGTGTTAGTGGACAGAATAACTCAAAAACGAAAAGTTGGTTAAAAACCAAAGTATTTAAGTTTGTTTTTTTTAAGTTATGTTGTCCCTCACAGACATCCCGCCCCCCTGCCACATACAATTTTCTAAACATATTTTATAATCCTAGAGGAATTGGAGAAATTTATTATGTCAGAATTGAGCATTGTGGTTGCCAAATTTGTGGTCGAGGTTATTTGACGTGAAGTAAATGTAGATTTGATTCGATTATGAGGAAGAAGAAGTGGATATAGTGAAGTGAGGGAGGCAGCGAATGTTCCCAGGGCACAAACAGGAAATAGAGGCACAACTTGATACGTACGTACGTACGTCTGTCTGTCTGGTAATGGACGTGGTGTGTGTGTGCTTAATCCTCCTCAATGGACGGATTTCCTCCTCGTCTTCTGGAAAACACACATACATACAGTCTATATGGAATTAGATTCCGCCCGCCCGCCCGCCCGCCCGCCCGGCATGAAGCAAGACCCAGTTTGCATATTTTACTCGGCAGAATACTCGAGTCCCATCATAACAGTGTACACAAGCCTTAAGATACCTTTGGTTAAAGATAAAAGAATTTATTAGTAGTATTTCGTGTAACGAAACTCTATATTTTTTCTGCAACCTACATAACCATATTCCAACAGGATATAAAAAATCTGATGTGTTGCACTCACATGACTTTCTCTACTTTTGTACTGTGACGGTAATTTGTTCTGCTTACTTGCGACACGTTGTTGATGCGACGTTTGAGACAGTTATTTGCGTTTAATGCAGCTATAAGACTCTAAATACTTTTCATCGAAGTTCTCGATGTATCTCAGGGCGTGGTATTTTTAATTATATTTTTAATATACTTATTTATTGTTCCTTTTCGTCACAAACAATAATACAAATATTCTGGATTGGCGTTCTTTGTCTCAAGCCGCTACGGGGTTCACACTACCCGAACACGGACTACGTAATTTTGCGAGTTCGTAATCTTCTTCTATCTTTTGATGCAGCTTTACTAATTATATATTAGTTCTCTGCATTTTTACTCCTGTTAACTTTTAAAACACAATGTTCTTCCAATAAACACTATATGTCGATAACTTTTCAAATTATTCGCGGACTTTGCGATTTCCACATGACGCCAATCACAATAACACATGAACAAACCAAAACAATTGAAGGTCTCTATCATTGCCCACTAGGACAATGATTCACAATTTTAGGGGGCTTTTTCTGCCACCACTATAAACACAAATTTTAACTATTCTAGGAGGCTTCTTCTAAACAATATCGCCTCAGTACTAACCATTCTTACAAACTCTTACTCCTATATCTTCTTCGGGTTAGTTAAAATAAACATTTGTACAAATTATCTTATTGCTTATTTCCTTGTAGGTGCAAGGGGAATATTCGAATACAGTAGACTTTGTGCGATAGTCAAATCTTTTAAAGCTTTGAGATTCCGTTCTCTTTGAACACGTAACATATAAAAAAATTAACAACGATGATCCATTTCACGAAAGTTCTGTTTTCGGAAACTCACACACATAACAAGGAATATCTCCGAAATGGTTTACCCTACAAGAAAATTTATTGAGACATAAATTGTGTATTTTAGCAAGATCTACACGTTTTGTATAGTATGATTTGGTCTATCTCTAACGGTTTACCAGTTATGCAAAAGTCGTCCAGAGTAAATACGACTACAGGGGCTATAGCCAGAAAATTCAGGATATACATTTCATTTGTCATCAAAATACCTCAAACATATGACATTTTAATCAAAATCGTTAGAGCCATTTTCAAGAAAATCAAAATTTTCCAAAAATTTTCTATGTAAAGGGTAGTTTAGGGCGGGGCTATTTTCTTCAAAATCTTCGTGTCACATCCTTGAACGACATTAAACTTAAATACCAACTATGGTTTTTAACCGACTTTTCGTTTTTGAGCTATGCTGTCCACAGGCTGACAGACTGACAGACACACAGACACACACACGGACCTTTTTCTAAAAATGCTTTTTTTTTTATTCAGGGGGCCTCAAAACATGTATTTCCGGTGAAATCTCGACTTCGAATTTTTTGGGGGAATACAATACTTCCCCTGCTTACCAGTAGAGAAAGTAAAAATGAATAACGATGTTGCATTTGACGAAAGTTTAAGTTCTCCAAAACTCACACAGAAAACAAGGAATATCTCCGTAATGGTTCAGTCTACAAAAGTAACTATTCAGATATAAATTGTGTGTTTTAGCAAGATCTATATTTTTTGTATGGTAAGATTTGGTCTATCTCTTAAGGTTTACGAGTTATTGAAAAGTCATCCGGAGTAAACAGGGCTACATGGGCTATAGCCAGAAATTTCAAAATATACATTTCGTTTGCCATAAAAATATCTCAAACATATGTCATTTTTATTAAAATCGTTTGAGCCATTTTCAAGAAAATCAAAATTTTCGAAAAATTTTCCATGTAAAGGGTAGTTTAGGGTGGGGCTATTTTCTTCAAAATCTTCGTGTCGCATCCTCGAAAGACACTAAAGTTAAATACCAACTTTGGTTTTTAACCGACTTTTCGTTTTTGAGCTATGCTGTCCACAGATTGACAGACACACAGACGGACCTTTTTCTAAAAATGCTTTTTTTTTTTTTTTTTTTGGATTCAGGGGGTCTCAAGACATATATTTCCGGTGAAACCTCGACATCGAATTTTTGGGTGGAATACAATACTTCCCCTACTTACCAGTAGAGAAAGTAAAAAGGAACCAACAGCTGCGAATCTTCAACAATGTTAACACCTGAATAATTTCCCAAACCGTTAAGGATTATGCTAATGAGACGCTCCGAAGCGGTGATATAAATAATCGCACCTGAGAACAACACAAATGGCTGCTGTGGGCTGCAAACAAGAAATATGAGTCAGATAATATATTTCTACAACGCAAATAATTCTCACATAATCCCATAACGAATTGCCAACAGCTATGTAGATAGTTTTTAGTGTCCTTGTTGGGGGGGGGGGGGGGGGGGGTGCGGGGGTGGGAGAAGGAAATGAATAGCTGGCTTAGAGAAACACTGCTTTACTGGCGTTCAATTTCCTCCACAAACACACAGCTGATAAAACGAGTGTATTCCAGGGAAGCAAGGAAAACATTGCTTCCACTTTAATTGTTAGTAATAGCAAGAGCGATGGCTGTGGTCCGAATTCGGGAGGTCCCGGGTTCAAATATCGATGGCAAGCAATCTGA
This sequence comes from Tenodera sinensis, assembly GCA_030765045.1. Lineage (NCBI taxonomy): Eukaryota > Metazoa > Arthropoda > Insecta > Mantodea > Mantidae > Tenodera > Tenodera sinensis. Next base: position 199,263,230 of record CM060963.1, read on the forward strand.
CTGACCTTTTACTCTCCCTACTAGGTCCTATTCTGCAAATGATTACCTCAGCTAACATGAAGATCTACAAATAAGAGTTTCTAAGAACGGTTAGTACAAGAGAGAGAAAGCCATGTGAGTGCAACGTATTTTATTCGTGGTTTCTTTATTCACCTGGGTAAATACCGGATTGAATATTTAATACAACGACCCAGAGTTCAACCTTAAGTATAAAACAACACCTAAATGAAAAATAGATGCAATAGCGAATGCTGTGCCCTCTATCCACAGATAATGAAAGTAGATCGACTGGATAGCACCCTAATGCCATCTGCTGCCACAGCGGTGGAGGTACAACTGTCCTGATATGTTATATTAGGAAATCTCAATTTCGGCGCAGCATCCCTGTCACACGGGTCGGTCTGGGTGGCTCAGTTGGTTAGACGCTGGCCTGCTGATCCCAAGGTCGCAGGTTCAAACCCGGCCCAGGTCGATGGCTTTTAAGTGTGCTTAAAAACGACAGCTCCATGTCAGTAGATTTACTGGCATTTAAAAGAACTCCTGCGGGACAAAATTCCGGCACACCGGCGACGCTGATGTGATCCTGGCATTTGACAGCGTCGTTAAACAAGAAAATAATTTAAACCTGTCACACGGAATTAATAATGGCTTGTTCCTTGACAAAATTCCACTCGTCTTTAAATTTAAGAAGTTAAAATTTAAATTTATAAATGTGATTAATTCAGTTTTTTTTCAGTTTGTTTATTATAAAATATTAGCCTGGTGCCGGTACATAGGGCCCAGCTTTCAGGCTATATTTGACATTTATATACAATTTGCTTACTTATAACTAATTATAGTTTTTGGTTTGTGCAAAAACCCATACGGTGACCGTCTATCGGTAACCGAGAATAGTTTTCTTATGTCGTTTAAGTTCTGTTCAGTTTGCTTTATATATATATATGTACATACATATGTACATATTTACAATTATATACACACATACATACACGCGCACACACACACACACACACACACCTTCACTGGGCACACGAGAAATATGCGTCCCAGTACACTGCACTATTTACGCTTCATATATACACTTATCCGCAGTTTTCCTGCGCGGGTAGGGGACAGCTGAATATTTTCCGAGGTGAGGGCCTCTGCCGGAACATGTGTGTGGCTTAGGAACGAGGTTGCATGGACGCGCATTTGTCGGCGAGCCGTGCCGCTTCTAGAATATTTTTATCCTAGTATGTTTGCGGTGCTTCGGCTCGCCTTTGCCGATGTTGGCGATCACGTCATTCTCGTGGTTTCTAATACGCGTCCATGCCGCCATTGCTAGTTTTTCTATTGCCTCCGGGACGAACGGGATCCGGGTTTCGCGGTGAAGAGTTTGGTTAGTGGTGAGGAGTGGAGCAGACAGGATTTTTCTGAGGGAGAGGTTTTGGAGGGTTTGGAGTTGTTTCAGGGCGGTTTTGGAGGCATTAGCCCAGGCCACACATGCATACAGGACCACCGAGAGAATAAATGACCTATATAATATCAGTTTTGACTTCAGTCGCAACTGTTTATTGCGGAAGATGGGGGCGCCAACTTTAGCCGCTGTCTGCCTTTATTGGAGCTATTTGTTATGTGGGTGGACCAACACACTGTGCGGTCCAAGGTGACACCTAAGTATTTAACCTGCTGACGGCAGTGCAATATTTGACCACCGACCGTTAGGTCCTTTGCCAAAGTGTGACGCCGCTTAGAGAAATGAATCACCTGGCATTTGTCGGGATTAATTTTGATTTTCCAGTCATGTTGCCATGAGAGGAAGTTGTTAACATAACGTTGCATTTCTGCAAGGCCGAAGCGTGGATTTCTATGGTGGTTGTATATTGCAGTGTCGTCAGCATACATGGCGACCTTGCATCTGGCGTCCACTGGGAAATCGTTAGTGAACAATATGTACAGAAAAGGGGACATGATTGCCCCTTGTGGGACGCCAGCCCGCATCACTCGCTCCCGTGAGGAGGAGCGGCCCACTTGGACGTAAAACTGCCGTTTTTCTAGAAAATTGTGCAGCAAGTATAGATAATTTTGAAGAGCCGGGAAATTGTGGTGCAGTTTGTAAATGAGGCCATTGTGCCAGCACCGGTCAAATGCGGCTTCTACGTCCAGAAATAGAGCCCCATTGTTAAATTGCTCTGTTACGTCATCAGTTAGTCTGAGGAGCTGTATTTCAGTGGAATGTCCTTTTCTAAAGCCAAATTGTGAATTTGAGAGTTCATGTGTTGCCGAGCCTTGTTTATGTAGTCGAGAAAGGATACATTTTTCGAGCAATTTACCAATAGTAGACAAAAGACTAATGGGGCGGTAGTTTTGCGGTTGTATGGTGCTTTTCCCTTGCTTTGGGAGCATGATAACCTTAGCTCGTTTCCAAGTGGAGGGGAAATAGCCTTGCTGCAAACAGGCGTTAAATATCTTTGTTATTTGCAGCAGAGCTTTTCTCGGGAGATGCTTAAGTTCCTCATTAGTCACTTTGTCTGGACCGGCAGCTTTCCCATTAGGCAATTTCCTAATGAGCTTGAAAACTTCCTGCGGTGTTATTACGGATAGCTGTTGCTCTTGCTTCTGCGCCACCCAGGTTTGTACCCATGTCTGGACCTCCCGTTCTATTTCACGTTGGTCAGTGGGTTTTCACTGAATCTGTCTTGGAGACAGTCAGCGAAGACCTCGGCTTTCTCCTCTTCGGAGAAGTGCAAGCCGCCATGAGTGTGCAGCGCCTCAGTTGCCGAGTTGACGCTCATGGAAACTTTGAAAGCCTTTAGTAATTTCCACAAAGAAGAGTCCGAATGGGTGGTGCTCAGCATTTTGTTTTCCCACTGTTCAATTTTGTTGATTTTAATTTGTTGCCGAATGACGTTGCGTAGCCATTTTGCTAGCACTTTATATTCAGGCTGACGGGTGTATCGCCACAGTTTTGTCAAGCGTCGTCTCCGGGCAATGAGTTGCTCTACCTCGGGGTACGTGCAAAAACCGGGTGGTCTTGTGGTGTATGTGGTAGCACTTCTCTTGGCCGTGTGTAGCGAGGCAGTGAAGTTTTCAATGGCGACATCTATGTCTGCCTCGCTATAGTATGACAGCCTGGGTTGCGCCATCCCGTGCATTTCAATGGTGAACTTATTCCAGTCGGTCTCAGCTCTACTTTGAGGGCCAGAGGCACTGGCTGAAATGCCACCCTGTATGTCGAAATGCACAGGAAGATGGTCGGAGTCCAGGCTGTGATACACTGTAAAGTTGTTTAACAGTGTCACATTTTTTGTGAGTACGATGTCCAGAATCTCAGGATCGAAGTGCCCTGATCGATGCCAAAAGGTCGGTTCTGGGGGAAGATGTACCTCAATTTCGTCATCATTAGTTATAAGTTCAACCAGGAGATTTCCGGCCGCGTTTGCTCGGCGAGAAAACCACCAGGGGTGCCGGGCATTGAAATCTCCTGCAATTATAACATGCTCCTCTAAAGCGAGGATTTGTTCGAGGTCACGTATGAAATCTGGGGAGTTGGGGGCCGATAAAGTGCTACCAGCATAACCGTTTTGCTATTAACACGTGTTTTAAGAGCCCTGCACTCTAACGCTGCCAGTGCAGGTAGCGTGCAGGAGCATGAGCAATTGAGTTTCTCAGCAAAATAGCAGTCCCTCCCCCCTGTCTGCCAATTCTGTCATTCCGGAAAATTTGGTAGCCCTGGAGCTTAAAAGCGTGCTCTTGTCTTAATTTTGTTTCACAGATAAATGCGACGTCAATGTTGTTACGCCGTAGGTAGTTTTCAAGTTCGTGTTGCTGCCTGTGGATGCCATCTGCATTCCACAGGAGTGCGTGGGTTAAAGTTGTACCTCCCCTTACATAGGCCATTTACTCTAGGAGGGTTGAGAGGAGGCATATGATGGTTTCTATTTTCTCCATAGTGCTTGTGCAGCTTCTTAAATTAATCAGGAAAGGCTGCAGAGCAAGAAAAAAAACTATCTACGGAGACAGTCACGCAAGAGGCCTAGCGGAAAAAATAGGTGACTAATAACTTCAAGATCTCAATTTGTGATAGGTTCTAAGTCAGTCGTGGTTACATGAAACTTCTAATTGCAAAATTTGGCAACGGAAAAGCTACCGTTGCGTTATGAATAGTTACAAGATTTAACCCTCCTGTACTTTCTAGTTCTTTTCCTTCTTTGTTCTGTTTTATAATTAAGAGGGGAGTTCGGAAATGATTTACAATTGGGTTATTTAAAAAATTTTTGTCCCATACTATGGGCCTGTCCTCTGGTGGGACAGTACACTGATGCTAGTACACCACGCTGACACTAGATGGTAGTAGTGAAGAAGATGTGTAGTGAAAGAGCAGCGCTTGTTTGTTGTTTTATTACAGAAAGCCGTGGACAAGATGCAGGATGACTATCATAGACAAAGATGAATTTAATGGTTTTTGTGGAAGTAAGGAGTCGAAAAAGGTGTGAAAAAGGTGAGTGCAATGAGAGGCAAGCTGTTGCAATCTGTTTTCTTGGCAACGAAAGGCCCAGAAGAATGCTCAAATTGCCGAATATTAGAATTGCTAAATAACGTTCATGGACTGGTTAGATAATTTAACCATTCTTACAAACTGTTATTCCTACATCTTCTTCATGTTAGTTGAGATAAATATTTGCACTTTGAGCGACATTCAAATATTTTCGAGCTTTGAGATTCCCTTCTCTTTGCACAGCTAACATACAAAAACATGAATGACGATGTTCCATTCGACGAAAGTTTGTTTTCCAAAAAGTCACAGAAATAACAAGGAATACCTCCGAAACGGTTCACTCACGAAGATTTTGAAGACAATTGCTCTAGCCTAAACTATCCTCTACATGGAAAATGTTTCAAAAATCTTGATTTTCTCGAAAATGGCTTTATAATTTTTGATTAAAATAGCAAGTGTTAGAGGTTTATGTGTGATTAATTCCACCATCAGACTTAGGCAGTTGATGGTGAGTTCAAAGCCTCCTATTTATCGTATATTTATTACCATTTAAGTATTTTTCTTCAGTCTTTATTGTAAGCTGCTGCATCCTTAGCACGTTCTTATAATAGCAAACTTATTTCCCTGTAAGACTAAAGCTTCAAATGTTTTCCCCCAACGCTCTTGTTTTGTTTCTGTCAGAAAAGCTATTTAATACTGCGTTATTTTAAGCTTCTTTTTAACTTTCTCGCTTCATTTTCTCTATGTTCTTAACAACGCTATTACTTCATGCATTTGTTTTAAACCCCTCCAGTCAAAGCCTTCTCGAAAGTCACCACGGAGAAACAATAAGGGATGATGTGCATGGCCTTCATTGAACTACCGCCCCAGAAGCAAGCAGATCGATTAAAATATTCTCATCTTGGAAGTTCTTTCTTACAGCAACCAATGAAAACACATCCACCCTACTTCTTTGAAATGAGATAATTAAAAGAATAAAACACCTGGTGTGTTGCACTCACATGAGTTTCTCTACTCTATGATAAGTTGTCCGGCCTAACCGATAAATTTTCGAGCTGAGTGAGTCAAACTTCTAGAATATTCTCGCTGTGCATTTTTTGTGGGGCGAACTAGTTTGGAGACATTCCTTATTATTTCTGTGCTTTGCAATACTTATTTTCAAATTAAAGCTCCTTATTTTTTTATCTCGTTACCGTGTGAAATTTCAAAGTCTTCATTTAGCGACCATCTTTAAAACATCTGACTATCGCTCTACGCCTACTGTATTCCAAGAGGATTAGAAATGAGATAATTTCTGCAAATGTTTATCTCAACTAACACGAAGAAGATATAGGGATAAGAGTTTGTAAGAATGGTTAGTACAAGAGTAGAGAAAGTCATGTGAGTGCAACACATCAGATTTTCATATTTTAGCCGTGCAAAGAGATAAATTGCCAGTACGTAGGTTTTAAGTTTATCTTGTCTGTTGTGTGACTCGCATGAATTAGTAGCCAACATTAATAAGGGATGAAGTTACATACGTCATCTTTTTGCAGGGTAGTAACAGATAGTGGCGCATGTCAGTCTGTTAACATGCATGGCGGTTCGTGTTAGTTGAGATAAACATTTTCTTATTGCTTATTTCCTTGTAGGTACAAGGGGAATATTAGAATACAGTAGGCTTTGTGCGATAGTCAAATGTTTTAAAGCTTTGAGATTCCGTTCTCTTTGCGCGTTTAACATATAAAAAAATGAACAACGATGTTCCATTTCACGAAAGTTTTAGGTTTTCCGAAAATCACACACGTAAATAGGAATATCTCCGAAAAGGTTCACCCTACAAGAAAATTTATTTGGACATAAATTGTGTATTTTAGCAAGATCTACGTTTTCTGTATAGTATGATTTGGTCTATCTCTAACGGTTTACCAGTTATGCAAAAGTCGTCCAGAGTAAATAGAACTGCAGGGGCTAAAGCCAGAAAATTCAAGATATACATTTCATTTGTCATCAAAATATCTCAAACATATGACATTTTAATCAAAATCGTTAGAGCCATTTTCAAGAAAATCAAAATTTTCGAAAAATTTTCCATGTAAAGGGTAGTTTAGGGTGGAGCTATTTTCTTCAAAATCTTCGTGTCGCATCCTTGAAAGACAGTTAACTTAAATACTAAGTTTGGTTTTTAAACTACTTTTGGTTTTTGAGTTATGCTGTCCACAGACTGACAGACACACACACACACACACACACACACACACACACACACACACACACACACACACACACACACACACACACACACACACTGTAATCCTTTGTTTATCTTTGTTCTATGTATAACATTCAAAAACAACTTCGTCGTTGTTTTATCAGTTTATAACACCTGCTGTTTAAAACAACGATACCTGGATTTCTTTGTTCCTCTTTGCGTTCCCTGTCGTAAGTATACATTTTTGCAACTTTAATTTTTGCTCCCTAAGAGACATGCAGTAATGACAATAATTTATTCTTTTTACACCAGGAAAAAGTACAAAGTTTACAACTAGAGTACTGAATTATTCGTGCAATTTAGGGGAATGCTCCTCTGCTCTGATTTTTCCTTGGTTTGTTAGGTTATGTTATAAATAACAAATGAGAAAGGGAATACGCAACAAGCTTGCTTGCTTCTGTGCAATACTCTGGGTGCAAACCGAGAGAAAGAATATTTTCTTTACAACGTTTATATCCCTGAGGTTTAAACTAGGTTGCTATGGTAAAAAATTTATTTATGAATGTGAGATTTTAAAATTTGCCTGTTTTTTTCCCTTCTCTCCACCCAGAATGTTCCTGCCGCGATTTAACCTGAAATGCACGTTTTGTAACAATTTTCAAGAACATCTCCTACCAAAGTCTGTAATGATTTTGTTTAAAATACATGTTTAAGATATTTTCAGAGCAAAGTGTATATCTTAAATTTTCAAAGAATGTTCCCAGAAGTATTTTTAATTTTCTGAAAAATGCATCTTTTCTCGAAACTTCTAGTAAACAAGCAGGCAGTTCCTCGAGCCGTCTAGAATCGCTTTTTATTCCAGCCCACTCTATTGTCACCTCGTTTACCCGCCACACAGTGGGGTTAAGAAGTCCGTTTCGACTCTCTATAGCATAATGTCGCCCATCGCATTATTGTCGGCAAAGGAGCCGAAGGGAAGAGACAGAGAATGGCCGCATTGTTGGGGCGCTTGCCGAAAGAGAGAAAGGGATAGACTTCTGGAGTTGTCTGCTTTGTATTTCACCGCAATAATAACTGAACTTTCCTGAAGTTTCCAGAATAGTGCCTGGGAGATATAAATGGCGGTAAAGTGTGAGAAGGGACAGTTTTTGTGTTAGTTATTCGGAGCCGTGCTGTTGGTGAATCGGGAAAGACTTTCGTGCTGTTGCAACGAGTGTACAAAGTTACTGTTTATGGAAATAAAAGTGTTTCTTTATCTCGACTACATCTGTCTTCTTTACTTTACACCCACCAAAGTCACACTGGTGTCAGAAGTGGGACATGACGATGGAGGCTACATTGGTGAGCTTTTTACAAGAGCTGAAAGCAGAGATGAAGACGGCAAACCACAACCTCGCTGCCGAGCTGAAAGAGATGAAGACGGAGCTATCGGCGAAAATTGACGAGCAACTGGCTGGCGTAAGGAAGGATATGAAAGAGCTCGGTGGAAAGGTGGAGGACCTCGGCCAACGCGTTGACGCCCTGGAGAATGTCGGGGAACGGCTTAGCGTTCTCGAAGACAGGGTCGACGGTAGCGCCAAGGAGCTAAATGCAATGGTGGAAGGGATGCTTAGTGAAAAGCTCAAGAACTACAAGGCCGAGGCTCCAGCACGCGACACAACATCGACGCGCGTCAAACCACCGAAGTACGATGGCACGTCAACGTTTGAGGTCTTCCGCCGTCAATTCGACACAGTGGGCAAGCACAACAAATGGTCGCCAGAAGAAGAGGCCGCGCAGCTGATAGCCAGCCTCCAGGGACGAGCCGCAGAGGTGCTGAACGCAGTCCAGACAGCGGCGGCGCCCATGGACATCTGGGAGGCCCTGGAGAACCGGTTCGGAAACCACCGCTTAGCCGCAGCCTACCGCAGCCAACTGAAATCTAGGATGCAACTGCCAGTGGAGACGCTGCAGGAGTTTGCCCTGGCAATCGAACAGCTGGCCAGCAAAGCCTTGGTCGACCTCCCCTCCGAATTCGTATCCCGAGAAGCCGCCTATACCTTCGTCGACGGGGTACGCGATGCCGAGATACGTCAACGCCTGATGCTCGGCGACTACAAGACCATCCACGAGGCACTAACGGCCGCATTAAGGATGGAAGCGGCCAAAGTGACGGCTACCCCGACCTCGAAGACAAGGAGTGTCCGCTACGATGAAGACCGCACACCAGTCCAGGGACGCCGACGAAGACCAGGTGGCGTGTGTTGGGGGTGTGGCCAGCCGGGACACCTGATGAGAGACTGCCGGCACCAAGAAGAGCAGCCGGAAAACGAGTAATGACCGGCGTGGCGAGGGGCACGTCGACGCCATCACCATCATCCCCTCGAGTGACACTGCGCGCCGTCAGCCGACGGATAGATGACAACCTCATCGCGGACGGTTGGGTGAGAGGGAAGCCGTGCCGCGTGCTTGTTGACACTGGAGCAGCCGTGACTGTCATCAGACCTGACGTAGTCAGGGGCTTGCCGTCGAGAAAACCGAGCCGACCGTACCAACTAGTGACGGCAACGGGTGACACCTTGCCTGTGGAGAGGGAGGCCCTGCTGCAGTTGACCTTGGGGCGAAGTGTCTTGCGTTTGTGGGTGTTCGTCGCGGAGGTGGCTGAGGAGGTGACACTGGGACTGGAAGCCCCCAGGAGCCACGAGGCGACGGTCGACATCGGCAAGAAGGTTCTGCGGCTTAAGGGAGAGGAAGTAATGCTCCGGCACCCCGAAGAACGCCTTGGAATCTGCAGGGTCATTCTCAGGGAAGACATAGTTGTCCCCGCGAGAAGCGAGATGGTAGTGACGGCGCGACTGGAAGGCCAGCGCAAGAAGAAGATGCTGCTGGACCGGAATACGCATGTGCACGGGCTCTGTGTAGCTGGGACATTGTTGCCGTGCCGAGGAGGTGCCGGTGAGATTGCTCAACCCAACAGACACCGATCACGACGTCCAGGCCGGGACGGAGTTGGGGGCGTGCGAGCCCGTGGTCAGCGTAACACCAATAGACAAGACCCAGGAGCCGGTGCCGACGCAACACCTGGGGCCCCGGCTGGAAGGCTTACTGGAGAGGGCGGCCGACCACCTGACCGCTGAACAGAGAGAGAAGGTCCAACAACTGCTGAGACGATATCAGCACGTCTTCAGCCAAGGCAGCAGCGATTACGGCCGCACGGACCGAGTGCTTCACTACATCGACACCGGAGACGCCCGGCCTATTCGGCAACCACCTAGACGCATTCCGTTAGCTAAATAAGTGGCGGTACGAGACATGCTGGAGGACATGAGAACCAAGGGAGTGATCGAAGAGTCTGACAGTCCTTGGTGTTCCCCTGTAGTTCTGGTGAAGAAGAAGAATGGCGAGCTACGCTTCTGCGTAGATTACAGGAAGCTGAACGCTGTCACCAGGAAGGACTGCTTCCCCTTACCCCGGATTGACGACACCCTGGACACGCTTGCTGGTGCGCAGTGGTTCTCAACCCTGGACTTGAAATCGGGATACTGGCAGGTGGCTCTAGACCCGAGAGACAAGGAGAAGACCGCATTCTCGACAGGCCAAGGGCTTTGGCAGTTCACAGTTATGCCCTTTGGTCTCTGCAACGCACCAGCTACCTTCCAACGCCTCATGGAGTCAGTAATGAGAGGATTGACTTACGACGCCTGCCTGTTATACCTGGACGACATCATAATCGTCGGCAAAACATTCGAAGACCATCTTCACAAACTGACCAAGGTGCTACAGAGACTGCAAGCGACCGGCTTGAAGCTGAACGCCAAGAAGTGCCCGCTCTTCCGCAGGGAAGTCAACTACTTGGGCCACATAGTCTCACCAACCGGAGTGGCCACGGATCCGGAGAAGACACAGGCCGTGAGAGATTGGCCTCGCCCAAAGGATAAGCGAGAACTGCGCAGTTTCCTTGGATTGTGCACTTATTACCGCCGCTTCATAAAGGGTTTCTCCAGCATCGCCAAACCCCTCACTCGCCTGACGCCGGTACCTCGGGTGGACACCTAGGAGCAAACCGGACGATCGACAAACTCCGACAGCGCTACTACTGGGTGAGGCTCCGAGCAGATGCTGAGAACTGGTGCCGTCAATGTCACGTGTGCGCGGCGAGTCGCGACCCCCAGTCTAGGAGCCGGGGTCGCATGCAGCAGTACAACGTCGGAGCGCCCTTCGAACGCATCGCCGTCGACATAGCTGGACCATTCCCAGTGTCCGATCGAGGCAACAAGTACCTGATGGTAGCTGTGGACTACTTCACCAAGTGGCCGGAGGTGTATGCCATCCCGAACCAAGAGGCGAAGACGATTACAGACTGCCTCGCGGAACAGCTGTTCTGCCGTTTTGGGGTCCCGTTAGAGCTCCACAGCGACCAGGGCACCAATTTTGAGTCGCACCTAATGAACGAGGCATTGGAAGACTTGGGGTGAACAAGACCCTCACAACACCCCTACATCCACAGTCGGACGGCATGGTCGAGAGATACATCAAGACCCTAGAGGAGCACCTGAGGAAGGTCGTGGCCAGCCATCAGAGAGACTGGGACCTCAAGGTACCACTGTTCTTGCTGTGCTACCGTTCGTCGACACACGACACCACCGGGATGACACCAGCAAGCCTAATGTTCGGCCGAGAGCTACGCCTCCCTTGTGACCTGGCTTTTGGGAGCCCCCCGGAAGCGAAACAGCCAGCAACCGAGTATGTGGAGAATCTAGTAGACCCTCTCCACGACATGCACGAGATGGCTCGTCAGAACATCCAGATGGCGAGCGACCGCATGAAGACCCGGTACGACAGGCAAGCCAACAGCCGAGGATTCCAGCAAGGTGACATGGTCTGGTTGTACCGCCCTACCCGGACCAAGGGACGCTGCCCAAAACTTCAACAACCGTGGCAAGGACCGTACCGGGTGGTAAAGAGGATTAACGACGTAGTCTACCGCATCCAGAAGATGCCCCGAGGAAAGATGTTAGTGGTACACCTGGATCGTCTGGCCCGTTACGATGGTGCTGTCCGGGACGACCAGCCTTGAGGAGGGAGCAGTGTCGCCCATCGCATTATTGTCGGCACTACCGCAAAGGAGCCGAAGGGAAGAGACAGGGAATGGCCGCATTGTTGGGGCGCTTGCCGAAAGAGAGAAAGGGATAGAGACTTCTGGAATTTTCTGCTTTGTATTTCTCCGAAATAATAACTGAACTTTCCTGAAGTTTCCAGAATAGTGCCTGGGAGATATAAATAGCGGTAAAGTGTGAGAAGGGACAGTTTTTGTGTTACTAATTCGGAGCCGTGCTGTTGGTGAATCGGTAAAGACTTTCTTGCTGTTGCAACGAGTGTACAAAGTTACTGTTTACGGAAATAAAAGTGTTTCTTTATCTCGACTACATCTGCCTTCTTTACTTTATACCCACCAAAGTCACAATACTAATTGGAATCATTCCTAGAAAAGTCTTTTTATCGCGACTGTTAAGTGAGGAAAACATCAGTAATAGATATCTATGAAATGCTACTGGAAAATATGAAAAATGCTTGTGTACCCAATCAGTTTCATTGCATTATAATTTATTCATTGATTCATTACATTAATATAGAACTAAGTATACCCAATTAGAGCACATTATGTTCCACATCTGTGCCCCTATGAATAGTCACATACAAATCAATTTCAATTCCATGCAATGCACACATTTTTACGCTGTAGTTAATTTTGGGTCTGCAGTAAAGGTGTGCGATACACCCAAAAAAGGAAGTAAAAAAATTGTATTGCTTTCAGTTCTTTCTTTACCTATTCTTCATTAAATTAGTCTTAGAGAAGTTTATTCCTCCATTTATTTCACGTTAATCGAGGTAACGGCTTGTATAAATAGTTTTATTACATATTTCCTTGTAGATACAAGGAGGATATGGGAATACAGTAGACTTTGAGTGATAGTCAAATGTTTTAAACTTTGAATTTATAGAAAAACACACGGACCTCTTTCTAATGATGCTTTTTTTTGTTTTTTGTTTCAGGGGGCCTCAAAACATGTTTCAGGTGAAATCTCACATTGAATTTTTATAGTAGTAGAGAAAGTAAAAATCGATGTTTTTGATCAAGCAGGCTAAAATGTTACTCCAATATTGAATTAATGCGAATTAGATAGAATACCGGGCGTTTGTAAGATAACTGGTAAAAGAGTGAGTAGAGAAAGCCATGTGAATGCAACAACACATTGCCCCTTTACGCGGTGCTCTGTAACTGAGTTTTCCGAGAAGGGAAGTATACATGGGAATGTGTTTGGAACTTTGTAAGGCTTTAAAAACTATTGTTGTGTTCGCTTCCGTGCCAGGTGTTCCAGGAATGTCTGGAGGATCGATCTAGTGTGAACATTCTTCTTTTAACGTTTGCTGTCTGTGCACAAGGGACCAAAAGACCACACCAAGTTCCTGTTCTAAAAATGTGCACTGAGTGTGGTTTTGTTATTCGCCACTAGAGGGAATATGGCGCTGGGCTTGTTATCTGACGTGGGAACAAACTTTCCAAACTCAATTACTTGCTTTGAAATAAGAAGCGAGAAAGGAACTCTCGCCAGCTACCACGAGGCGGCATCTTCAAGCGATTTGTCTTTGAGTCAGTCGGCGATAGTCACAACGCGTTGACAAGTTCACGGTTCTGCAGTGTGTTACTTTGATGAAAACAATGACTTAGTGAAGTGTTTCTAACCTCATTTGGAGAAACAGGTGAAGAAGAGGTTCCAGCTTCAGATTCTGGGTCCCGTCTAGAAACTAAAAGAAGTAAATATGTACTAGAACGCCTTAGGGGTAGATGTGAACACTTTTAGAGCCTGTGGCCCACACGTCGACCTTTTCACGACGCTTTCTTTAGTAGCAAAACTATGGCGAAAGGACAACCATGCTATCTTTTGTCTCAACTGCAGAACTGCCAACGTAGGACTAACAAAAACCGCCAAAGAGTAATCCAGGTTCGCGAGTCCTAAGTCGCAAAGAGTAGCCGAAGGATAGAGGGCTCTAAGCTGCAAAGCGTAAGCGAGGTATTTTAAGTAGGGGAATGAAGAAATTGTGGTACGACGTAATCGTAACATCACTCCAGTGATTCAGTCCGCTAGTTAGGTTGGCACTCGCTATAGCGGTATGCTGGTGTGTTTTGTTTATATTAAGCCATAATTTTCCTATACAAGGACGCGTCATAAAAACAGTGGGTATGTGGGACAAAGGCTATAAAAGTGATCACAATCAGCTCTAAAAACAACTCTTAGTGATTCCGTTAAGGTTTCTTTACATTCTAGTACTTGTTATTCGGTTTTAAGACCGGAGACTCGACAGTTTTGTTCCAACTTTTATAATACGTTTATTACCTCTCGGGAGAATAAACTACTTCCGGAGTATTTTACTCACTTCAAGTATCCTGGAGCAAATTACCACAGAAGTAAATCTCGGAGAACATTCTCAGGTAGCATATTTCTGTGAAACTAAACGGAACAAAAATATAGGTTAGAATTTACTCTCGTAAGATTGAGTAACTCGCCTGCTGCCGCAGAAAACTCAAGATATATGCAGGTACAATTCATTTGGCATGAAAATGTGTTAAACATGTGATATTTTGATTAAATCATAGAGCTGTTCTTGAGAAAATAAAAACTCCCGAAACTTTTTCCATGGAAAAGGAGTTTTGAGTGCCGCATTTTCACTACGTATAGTAAAGTAGAGGAAGTATTGCAATTCCAGCCAAAAATTCGATGTGGAGATTTCACAGAAAATATATGTTTTGAGGCCCCTAAATAAAAAAAAAAAAAAGTCTGCCTGTGGACAGCATAACTCAAAAACGAAAAGTCGCTTAAAAACCAAAGTTGGTATTTAAGGTCAATGTATTTCAAGGATGCGACACTAGTATTTTGAAGAAAATAGCCCCACCATAAACTATCCTTTACATGGAAAATTTATCCAAAATTTTGATTTTCTTGAAAATGCCTAACGATTTTTTTATTAAAATGACATGTTCATGATATTTGTATGACAAATGAAAGGTATATTTTCAATTTCTTGTAGTCACATTTACTCTGGGTGATCTCGTATAACTGGTAAGCCGTAAGAGATAGACCAAATCTTACTATAGAAAGAAACTGGATCTTGCTAAAATACACAATAATTTATGTCTGAATACTTTTTTTTTTTTTTTTTTTTTTTTGTAGAGTGAACCATTTCGGAGATATTTCTTGTTATTTGTGTGACTTTTGCAATGCTTGTACTTTCAACAAATGGAAGGTCGTTATTCATTTTTTATATGTTAACTGTGTAAAGAGAACGGAATTTGAAAGCTTTAAACTTGTATATATAAAAAAATTAATAGTAAGATAGTTTTTGTAAATGACGATGTAGGAATAAGAGTTTGCAACAATGGTTACTACAAGAGTAGAGAACGTCATGTGAGTGCAACACATCAGATTTTTATAAACTTATTAATCATACGAGCTATAATTCCGGCATGTATGCAAGGGTTGGAAATGACTGGGATTATCAAAGGGAATACTCAGACATCTGTTTCGATTAATTATTATTCTAGTAATCAATTAACAATGTATACATTTGAGGCACACGTGAATAGTCCCTCAAATGCATGGATCTGGAAGGGAATCTGCGACCTGGAATTAATCGCTGACACGTGGAAAAGCATATTAGTAGATAATGAATCGAACAGTGCGACTTCGTCGATATATTTGAATGATTACTTGTTGTAATCTGTTGCATTATCGCGTGTCAGATGTTTATGTCCTTAAAACCAGAGTAAGGACATATCTTCTATATGAACATTCCGGGAATGCATGAGAAATAAGTTGTGTGTTGTGAATGTTTAATAACACGCAGAATGAAATATTAACACTCATTCCCATTTCAAATATTAATGTTATTGTATTAAAGTCAGTTCTACACATATATAGGGGGAAATCTGATGTATTGCTCTCATATGCTCTTCTCCACTCACTCGTTACAAATATTTATTCGTATTTTTACATTGAGATAGCATTTGTAGTTCTTTTATTATATATTTCCTTGTAGGTACAAGGGGACTATGGGAAAACAATAGGCTTTGAGCGATAGTCAAATATTTTAAAGCTTTGAGATTCTGTTCACTTTGCGCACTTAGCATATAAAAGCATAAACAACGATGTTCCATTTCACGAAAGTTCAACAAGGAATATCTTCGAAATGGTTCAATATACAAAAAAGTTTACTCAGACATAAATTGTGTATTTTAGCAAGATCTACATTTTTTGTATAGTAAGATTTGGTCTATCTCTAACAGTTTACGAGTTATTGAAGTCATCCAGAGTAAACAGGACTACAGGGGCTATAGCCAGAAAATTCAAGATATACATTTCATTTGTCATACAAATATCTTAAACATATGACATTTTAATTAAAATCGTAAGAGTCATTTTCAAGAAAATCAAAATTTTCGAAAAATGTTCCATGTAAAGGGTAGTTTAGGGTGGGGCTATTTTCTTCAAAATCTTCGTGTCGCATCCTTGAACGACATTAAATGTCCACACACTCACAGGGACCTTTTTCTAAAACTGCTTTTTTGGATACAGGGGGACCTCAAAACATATTTTCGGTGAAATTTTGACATCGAATTTTTGGGTGAAATACAATACTTTCTCTACTACTATAAGCAGTAGAGAAAGTAAATAAAGTTGAACGAGATTGGCAGAGCCATGAAAGAAAACACTAGGCCTGGGAAATAATAGTCTTAAAGTGTTTATTGTTGACGGTAAATACCTTATAGTGAATCTAGAAACTTCGAGTTCACACGAAGTGATAACATCAGCTTCTTCTGCAGTGAAGTGGCAATAGAGTTTTCTACTAATAAGACTACGACAGCGCTCCTAGTGGCAATCGAAGTACTTATAAAGTTTACAGTCCTAGCATAAGCTGCTTACATACTGGAAGTGCAGTACTTACTGAATATGCAAGGCATTTCCATTAAAAACTTGCGGTTTTGTTTGCTTGTTTGTTTGTTTGTTTTTTTTTTTGTTTTTTTTTGTTTTTTTTTTTTCCATGGAAAATGTGCGCGTAGCACGATTTTATCTATGACAATTAAAATTATGCTATTCTGATGGACCATCTTAAGTCATATTTTAAATCTTTTAACTTTCACTACTGGTATGTCGATTGAAGAATTTTGAAAATAAAAAATCGTGATATTTCTCCCAGGTTCTGGTTACCCACCACCGTCTTGCATTAGGAGAACAAGAGAAGGCTCTTATTCCTATATCTTCTTCGTGTTAGTTGAGATAAACATTTGCAGAAATTATCTTATTGCTTATTTCCTTGTAGGTACAAGGGGAATATTAAATACAATAGGGTATCTGCGATAGTCAAATATTTTAAAGCTTTGAGATTCCGTTCTCTTTGCACTGTTAACATATAAAAAAATTAACAACGATGTTCCATTTCACGAAAGTTTTAACTTTTCCGAAACTCACACAAATAACAAGAAATATCTCTGAAATGGTTCACCCTACAAGAAAATTTATTCGGACATAAATTGTGTATTTTAGCAAGATCTACATTTTTTGTATAGTAAGATTTGGTCTATCCCTAACGGTTTACCAGTTATGCAAAAGTCCTCCAGAGTAAATACGACTACAGGGGCTATAGCCAGAAAATTCAAGATATACATTTCATTTGTCATAAAAATATCTCAAACATTTTAATCAAAGTCGTTGGAGCCATTTTCAAGAAAATCAAAATTTTCGAAAAAGTTTCCATGTAAAGGGTAGTTTAGGGTGGGGCTATTTTCTTCAAAATCTTCATGTCGCATCCTTGAATGACATTAAACTTAAATACCAACTGTGGTTTTTAACCAATTTTTTATTTTTGAGTTATGCTGTCCACAAACATACAGACACACACATGCACCTTTTTCTAAAAATGCTTTTTTTTTTTTTTTTTTATTGAGGGGTTAGGCGCTGCTGTCGCATACCGTAGTGTATTAATAAGACACTTGCATGCTGATATATGAAAAGTGTGATGTATGAGATGCAGTGCAAGTAGTTGATAAATTCCTGTACGTCCTGACAACACGAGCGTCCCCGTCGGTTAACATTTCTCCACGCCTCGCCTCGCCTCGCTGCCGTAGATGTCAGCTGTTGAATGAATTTCTGAACGGGCCTCGGGCGGGCCGGTGCACACTCTCGTCATCACATCGGAAAAAAGTTTTAACTCGCATCTTATCCATAAAAAGTTTATAACAGAGAAAACATTGTTTGCTGCTAAAGCTACGAATTTCTTTTAAGAGGAATAAAAGAATCAGGGAGTTAGACAAGGATGCAGCTGTCCCCAACACTCTTCAGTATTTGTTTAGACAAGGAATGTCCAACCATTCTCTGTTTAGAGAACCTTACGCAGTGAGCGGCAATAATCCACTCCACTCCTGAGTCAGAGGGACAGCGACGATTCCATGGCAGTTTCTATGCCGTACCTTGAATTTTCTGGAAATATCCTCAGAAACTTCTTCATTCTGAATCCAAAAAAGCATTTTTAGAAAAAGGTCTGTGTGTGTGTGTTCACCCTTTACGTGAAAACTTTTTTTTTATTTTCTAAAAATAATTTCTAACGATTTAGATTAAAATACCACAAGTTTAATATATTTACATTACAAATGAAATACATATCTTGAACTTCTGAGTTTGTTTTAAGAGACCATCTTTTCTAAAGTCTTCATTTGCTGATGCACACCTGCTTCAGTCGCGCTGTATTTTACAGCAGGGTACCAACTGTTGAACCAAAATATCGTTATTGATTTTGTCATCAAGGCGTCTTCAATCATTTCACATTGTAATATTTTCCTGCGAAAATTTGAGATGTCAGGCAAAAGAGGAGTTATGTGCTTTCTTTATATTCACTTGGTAACATATGAGCCCTGATATTTGTTTTGGGTTTCAAACCGTGCGAATAATTCGCATAGGCTTTGATAAATCTACACTCTGTGTATTGAAACCGAAATTATAATGTCAATATATTTGATAATGGAAAGAAACAAAAGGAGATTCTAGTCAATAGTTAAGGGGAAGACGTAATAAAGCTGAATAGATTAAAGTCTCAAGAATGGAAGCCTAGGCAGATTTAAATGAGTGATAAGGTTACAATTGTTGTTTGTACGAAGCCATAGTGATCCCGCGGGCTGATTCCTATCTTACCATGACGTGCTCTAAAGTTAGCCAATGGAAATCGCTTCCTTATTGTTGCCCGCGCAAAAACAAAATGCAACGCAACACACACTCGTCTTGAATCGAGCCGAGAGTACACGTGCAATTTTGGAGTTGTACGTAAGCTAGCGCGTATACATAATTCGGCGGTTGCTAAAGGGTGACAAAGTTAAAGTATTATAACGTTGTAGTTGTAGTTAAAAAGTTACATTCTATTTAAATATCGTCGGCAGTTCTCTAAAAATCCGGAAATTTGCAAATAAAGTTAAATGTTGGTTAATTCTTCGTTTGGTTCCATTCCTACCATAACTCACGCATACCCTGTAGATTAGGACCTCTTGCTAGAGCTAGTCCGGACACCAAACACTAGATCTTATAGGTCTTAAAGGCGGCGTCTTCGACAGAGAGGAGCGTTTGCGTCAACCAGAAGGAATCTCCCGGATATCCTCGATTATTTCTTGAAACGGATCGTTTTTTTTTTTCTGTTTTTCCAGTCTTGCGTCAGTATAAAGGGAGAAATTTGTGTGTGTGTGTGTGTGTGTGTGTGTGTGTGTGTGTGTGTGTGTGTGTGTGTGTGTGTGTGTGTGTGTGTGTGTGTGTGTGTGTGTAGGGAAATCTCAAAATCGACTCAAATGATTTTGATAAATCCTTCAATATTCAAAGTACTAATATTTTCTGACGGTTAAGGACCTGTAAAACACTCTAAATGCTATTTTATAAATTGCTAAGACGTTAAAGCGATTTAAAAAGTCCTTGTTCTTGAATAGAATGATAAAGGAATATGGTTATCAACAGAGAGAGAATGAGGGATACCAAAACAGTGGCTACAAACACAAAGCAACCTGAATATGACAGACAATGGAAGGATTCGAAACACGTAACGGCAAAAGAAGATTCCGGCCGATGTTACACGATACGGGAATCGCCAAATTTTGTTAGCGAAAACAAGTTTGGAGTGTTAAATGAAGTTAATGATGATAATGAACCCCAAGATGTGAATATTCAATTAAATGAGTGCAGTGAGCAAATAAGTAAAACACGCGTTTTAGTGATAGGTGATTCAATGCTAAAGTTTTCTGGTGAATTATGTAGGGATAAGGGCTATCAAGTTTGCTGCTTTCCTGGTATAAAAAAAATCTGATGTGTTGCACTCACATAACTTTCTCTACTCTTGTACTAAGAATTACTCGGGCATTTCGACGGATTGTTTCACTCCAACACTTGGGCTTCCTTCGCCGCTGGACCGGTGTGCATTATAAGGTTAAGTCTCAATCCGAGGTGTAGGTTGCACTAAAGTGGCTGGCTGGCTGGCATGCATGCGCACCGGGTCGGTGTCGCTTACTCCTGGAGCAAACCGCGTCTCTCTGCCATTCACCCTTCTACAACTTTTTCCCTATGGACCGAAGACCCCCCAAGTGGGTACTCGATTCGGCCTTTCCGGGGGCGAGGATCAAGAATATCCAGGCCCCATCCCTCGTGCACTACCACTTCAAATCCGTGATTCGTTTATTCAGATTGGAGTACTCGTTGTGGAGTTATTTGGGAAATAAGTTTTGGACAAATGTTGATTTTGTGGTAAAAGTATTTACATCCTGAGGTACAAGTTTAAATATAAAAGAAAACTCTAATGTTTAAATTCGAAAAGTGGACCATTTCTATGAACAACTGTGACTATTTCGGAAATAGTTAATGCTACAGAATTTAAACCATCCCCACAATAGTTTTCCTACACTTTGTAATGCTTTTAGAGTTTTATAATTGAGTAATATACGTAAGAAGATGCAACCTGCTGGAACATGACGTAATATATCCTTGAAATATTCCAGAAGCCTTCACAAGGAGAAGATAATGAACAAAGTCACCTGATCATGCACCGTAACGCATTATGCTCCATAGCTCCAAGGTTAATAACGGTGTTTACGTGTTTAAGGAACATGAAGAGCGTAAAATATACAAACAACTCATATGTGATTAAAATACAGGTTAGGAGAGTAATGAATACAGCTTTAGGTGTACAAAAACACACGTCATAGGTGTGTACTAGGAAGATATTCGAAATAAAATTGTTTTTTCTTGAAATTTGAATTAATATTAGAAATCGTCGCAGTAAAAATTTGCTTATTAAGGGCGTCAGAAAAAGCATTACGTGCGCTGCGTTGGATAGCGCTGGTCTAGTGTCTTTCGTGCTATCATAACTGTTCTTCACATAACCTCGCTCTGTCCTTTCAGTGTCTTTCTTTACTTTCCCAGTCTCTCAAACAAATCCACAGTTTCACGACGACTACGACACACCTACCTACTCTCACAACTACCACGCACCGCTATTACTCAGCTAAAAGCCTCAAGAATGCACTACAAAAGTCCCTTTTGTTTCTGCCGCTTCCATTGTTACAGCCACGTATTCACAAACAGTTGCACGAGGCAGTAAGAACTTCATGAAATAGAAATAGTTTGTACAAAAGTGAGTAGAGAAGGTCATATAAGTGTCGACAGTTGAATTCACTCCCTCCACAACGGACAGACTAGTGCATTAATGTGGAGGAACGTGCCAGGGATGTCTGCGCATGTCACAATTAGAAACAAATGCAATCGCTCCGCTACAATACACAGTTGTATTCAGAGCCTGATTAATGGCGACGTTAGGAATTAGATCATACTACCAGGAAAGCACTTACAGCACAACACAGTCTCTAGTATATCCATCATCGGCTGACGTCAAAATAGCCACCATATTTCGATACACCATTAGTGTCTGTTTCCAAACAGTGTCAAGGGCTTTGAAACTCTTTTATCTTATATCCAACTTCCACTGTATTTTCAGAGATTATTAGAGTGGTCACAATTAAGATCTGCACCGAATTTGAAGTCATTATGATGTATAGGTGTCATTATTTTAATAATTTAGTAAAAGTAAATTCAATTATATTAAAAAAGTCAATCGCATCAAAAATTTAAATAATTTCTCTGAAACTTTTTACTCTCTCTAGCACGTATAGTGTCCCAGGGGGTGGAAGGAGGTGATAACTTGCCTGCAGTTGAGCACCGCTCCGCTGGAAGTTCCTTAGTTTCACGTTTTAACTAGATATCTAAAGCGTTTCCATTGTTTTGTTGGTAGAACTGTTGTGCTCCAAAACAAGGCGGAGTAAACAGGCAACATTTACATGGGAACGCACCATTTGGCACTGGAATAAAATAATAATGGATATTTGCACAGAGTATTACGATATATGTATGTCAGCATTGATTGTTTTACTTGCTACATACTTCTGTTTCCCTTTGTGATTCGTGTTTACTTATTTGTGCATTAGCGCACTCTGGCGTATCACAGCAAAGGCTAAAACTACAAAGTGCTGCAAAACAATAAAGGAATGGCGTTAATTATGTGAACTGGCGGTGCGTTTTGGTGACGGAGAAAGGCATTCGGAAAGGAAGGGCGATAAATCCTTGTATGCTTATGGTTAAACCATCAGGTAAACTTGCCTTTCCACCCAAAAATCCGACATCGAGATTTCACCGGAAATATATGTTTTGAGCCCCTGTGGATCGCCCCCCCCCCAAAAAAGCATTTTTAGAACAAAATCCGTCCAAACTTGGTACTTAAATTTAATGCCTTTCAAGGATACGACAGCAAGATTTTGAAGAAAATTCCTCTACCAAAAACTGCCCTTTATATGGAACATTTTTCGAAAATTTTATATTTTCTTCAAAAAGGCTCTAACAGTTTCAATTAAACTGCGATATGTTTGAAATATTTTTTATAGAAAATGAAATATAATTATACACATTCTACTATTGCTGCTATTATTATGATTATTATTATGATTATTATGATTATTATGATTATCATTATCATTATGATTATCATTATCATTATTATTATTATTATTATTATTATTATTATTATTATTATTATTATTATTATTATTATTATTATTATTATTATTATTATTATTATTATTATTATTATTATTATTATTATTATTATTATTATTATTATTATTATTATTATTATTATTATTATTATTATGTTTATTATTATTATTATGTTTATTATTATTATTATGTTTATTATTATTATTATGTTTATTGTGATTATTATTATTATGTTTATTGTGATTATTATTATTATGTTTATTGTGATTATTATTATTATGTTTATTGTGATTATTATTATTATGTTTATTGTGATTATTATTATTATGTTTATTGTGATTATTATTATTATGTTTATTGTGATTATTATTATTATGTTTATTGTGATTATTGTTGTTGTTGTTATTATTATTATTACTGTTACTATTATTACTATTATTATTACTATTATTATTACTACTATCTATTATTGTTACTATTATTATTATTGTTATAATTGTATTTCACTCATAACCCAGCAAAACTCAAAAACGAAAAGTCGGTTATAAACCAAAAATAGGCATTTAAGTTTAATATCTTTTAATGATGCCACACAAAGACTTTGGAAAAAAAATCCTTCACCCCAAACTGTTCTTTATATGGAAAATTGTTCAAAAACATTGATTTTTCTTTTTAAATGGCTAACGATTTTGATTAAAATTCCATATGTTTGAGATATTTTTATGACAAGTAAAATATATATTTTGAATTTTCTGCCTATAGCCCCTGTAGTCCTGTTTACTCTAGATAACTGGTAAACCACAAGAGATAGGCCAAATTTTACAATACAAAAAAAATGAAGATCTTGCTAAAAAACACAATTTATGTCCAAATAAATTTGTTGTTGTAGTTGTTGTAGTGTTTAAAGCCCACTTTTACTACTACGGCACCGCAGGCGGTGACACTGATGATACATGAAGATGGAGCACCGGTGGAATGAGATGGCGGGGGAAACCGGAGTGCCCGGAGAAAACCCGCCCTGACGCCGCTTCGTCCACCACGAATACCACATGCGGCCAAATAAATTTATTTATAGAGTTAACCATTTTGGAGATATTCCTTGTTCTGTGTGTGAGTTTCGGAAAACTTAAAACTTTCGTGAAATGGAACATCGTTGTTCATTTTTTATACGTTACGTGTGCAAAGAGAAAAGAATGTCAAAGCTTTAAAACATTTGACTATCGCTCAAAGCCTACTGTATTCCCATATTCCCCTTGTACCTACAAGGAAATAAGCAATAAGATAATTTGTACAAATGTTTATCTCAACTAACACGAAGAAGATATAGGAATAAGAGTTTGTAAGAATGGTTAGTACAAGAGTAGAGAAAGTCATGTGACTGCTACACTGCTATAAAATAAACTACAAACTTTAGCTTGAACGCAAGTTTTCCGATCTCCGATTCAATGATCCTGACACAATTCAATCGCGAATCTGCAGCTGCACGTATATGTGTATTCCAGGAAAGAAAGGAAATATAAAATTGCATGTTGTCGTTGTGCACGTTTTATCCGTGATGTGTGAGGAATGTAAATCAAGTTGGCAATACTGTATGTGCGGAATAGCTTTAGTATGCCACATGTTATACAGAACGCCAAATATTTAAGCCGTATTAGAGGAAAGCGGATTGAACGTTGCGTATTGACTGTTGCTTATTTCCACGCATGGCACGAGGGTTTTAAAGGACGAGAAGTCGTCAGTTTAATGCGTATTAACAATAAAGTTATACTATAGGATATAGAGAGAAAAAATCTGACGTGTTTCACTCACATGACTTTCTCTACTCTTGTACTAACCATTCTTACAAACTCTTATTCCTATATCTTCTTCGTGTTAGTTGAGATAAACATTTGTACAAATTATCTTATTGCTTATTTCCTGGTAGGTACAAGGGGAATATTAGAATACAGAAGGCTTTGAGCGATAGTCAAATATTTTAAAGCTTTGAGATTCCGTTGTCTTTGCAAACTTAACATATAAAAAAAATGAACAACGATGATCCATTTAACGAAAGTTCTATGTTTTCCGAAACTCACACACATAACGAGCAATATCACCGAAATGGTTCACCCTACATGAAAATTTATTGAGACATAAATTGTGTATTTTAGCAAGATCTACATTTTTTGTATAGTATGATTTTGTCTATCTCTAACGGTTTACCAGTTATGCAAAAGTCGTCCAGAGTAAATACGACTACAGGGGCTATAACCAGAAAATTCAAGATATACATTTCATTTGTCATAAAAATACCTCAAACATATAACATTTTAATCAAAATCGTTACAGCGATTTTCAGGAAAATCAAAATTTTCGAAAAAATTTCCATGGAAAGGGTAGTTTAGGGTGGGGTTATTTTCTTAAAAATTTTCGTGTCGTATCCTTGAAAGACATTAAACTGAAATACCAACTATGGTTTTTAACCGACTTTTCGTTTATGAGTTATGCTGTCCACAGACTGACACACAGACACACACACGGACCTTTTTCTAAAAATGCTTTTTTGGATTCAGGGGGCCTCAAAACATATATTTCCGGTGAAATCTCGACATCGAATTTTTGGGTGGAATACAATACTTCCCCTACTTACCAGTAGAGAAAGTAAAAATTAATAACGATGTTCAATATAAAACTAGATTTTTCTTTAATATGTTTGAACAGAGTGCAATAGAAAACTTAATTACACTTCATGTGCACATTATTGCATGCATTACCATATGCATTTGTGTTTAGCTCGGTTGCAAAATTACTTCTTTTTTATTTAACTATTCGACTGGATATTGCCAATTTTTGCTGCAAAAACGCAGTCATCTGTTTGGGACATTTTCCATTATTATGTGAATAATTTTCCCCTTTCTAAAGATCCAACTGGAAAGAAAGTAATTAACTTTTAAAAACCACTATTCTCTCAAAGTAGACCATTGTGCTAGCTGCAAACAACATGTTCTATTTGAAGTCTGTAATTAACGATTCCTGTTCCTTTGTGGTTGCTGTTGCCCATGTATCTACTGCTTTTATCTCTGAGCTATTGTCAAACTGTGTAGGCCGAAAAGATCTACACGTATTTAAACAAGCGATTTAGACATAGTTGTCAACTGTCTAGTTTCATACACGACCTTACTTTTTACTGTCACAAAAATATCACAAAAATATACCTAGTCCTCTATTTTAGCGTTAACACAATTTACAATTCATCATGAACTTGTAACTCACAGTTCTATAGTAACCTTGACACATACTTCACTGTCTTTCTACTCTCTCTGTCTGACAAACAGCTGGCTTCGACGATATACTCACTAAACACTCAGCTCGGAAAGTACTTCAACACTTACAAAACTGACTGACTGACCTGAGACACTCTTTCTCGCTCAACACTTGAAACTCCCGCCGTTCCCACTAGCTTATATAGGCCAGGCGAATTCTCTGGAAAATACACCTTTTCTTGAAAATTCTCATAAATAAACCGGCAGTCGAAAGTTTGTCGTAAAGTGTTAAGTCGGTCTTTGATAACTCGCTGTTTAACTGCCGAGCGTTGTCTAGCAGCGTCGTGGTGTGAGGTACCTTAATCTTAAGCGTCTCTTCACGTTAAGCTAAAGTATGACTTCCTCTAACATTTTATCCTATAGTTTATGGTTGCATAAATAAAAATCTGATGTTTTGTACTCACATGACTTTCTCTACTCTTGTACTAACCATTCTTACAAACTCTTATTCCTATATCTTCTTCGTGTTAGTTAAAATAAACATTTGTACAAATTATCTTATTGCTTATTTCCTTGTAGGTGCAAGGGGAATATTGGAGTACAGTAGGCTTAGTGCGATAGTCAAATATTTTAAAGCTTTGAGATTCCGTTCTCTTTGTACACGTAACATATAAAAAAATGAACAACGATGACCCATTTCACGAAAGTTCCAAGTTTTCCGAAACTCACACACATAACAAGGTATATCTCCGAAATGGTTCACCCTACAAGAAAATTTATTGAGACATAAATTGTGTATTTTAGCAAGATCTACATTTTTTGCATAGTATAATTTGGTCTATCTCTAACGGTTTACCAGTTACGCAAAAGTCGTCCAGAGTAAATACGACTATAGGGGCTATAGCCAGAAAATTCAAGATATGCATTTCATTTGTCATAAAAATATCTCAAACATATGACATTTTAATCAAAATCGTTAGAGCCATTTTCAAGAAAATCAAAATTTTCGAAAAATTTTCCATGTAAAGGGTAGTTTAGGGTGGGGCTATTTTCTTCAAAATGTTCGTGTTGCATCCTTGAAAGACATTAAACTTAAATACCAACTTTGGTTTTTAACCGACTTTTCGTTTTTGAGTTATGCTGTCAACAGGCTGACACACAGACACACACACACGGACCTTTTTCTGAAAATGCTTTTTTTGGATTCAGGGAGCCTCAAAACATGTATTTCCGGTGAAATCTCGACTTCGAATTTTTGGGTGGAATACAATACTTCCGCTACTTACCAGTAGAGAAAGTAAAAATTGGTCGAATTATTCTCTATCACTGTCACTATTCCTTTATGGTTTACTCCTGATTATCATAAAGAGCTTTAAAGACTAGTTATCCATGTATTTTATATTTGTTACTAAAATAAGTAATTTAGCCACAAAACAGTATTAAATAATTGGATTCCAGTGTGTCTATTGGAATCAATTTCTGAAATACGTTTAGCAAGCGCGTAAAGCGGAAGGTCAGGAATGTTGACACTACTGAGGTGTTGTGAATACTGCTCGGAAAGCTTAACAGAATTCGTCCCCTCCCCTCGTTACTTGTAGTTACTTGGTTACTACAATTTGGTAAGGCTGATCTAATTTGGACTTTCACTCGTCGTAGCTATGAATGCATGCATAACAGCAGTAGTCCTATTAGTAAATAAAAACGTTCAATTCTTCAGTCCTACTCTGTTGTGCAGATAATGTATTAAATAATGTTTAGTTACCACTTTTATCTTTCACGATAGCAGGATTTGTTATTGAACTTTTGTTTTTCCTTTTTGTAGGAAACCTCAAAAACTTCGGAGTCGAATTTTTGGCTTGAATGGAATATCTTTTCTCCCTCCCTCGTATTTACGCTAGCCTTCGCAGGAAAATCAAACGATAATGGAGAGAGAAACTTGTATGACAGTGAGATTATTCACAGACTAAAGAAAGGCGAGTTTGATGAATGAGGTGGTTTTGTTTTCACTGTCCCTGTATGTGATACATTGTTGACTCCATTTAGCTAGGGCATGAAAATGTGATGGAGGAACACAAACTTTGATTAGAGAGCCTTTGAAAGCCGGATTGTGTGTGGTTATTTACGTCCTGAATTAACGCTTGCCTAAGCAGATTAGAGGTGGACCAGAAACTCCTGTTGTTTCATTTGAAATCTCTTATCCATTTCTGCTACTGACGCTATTCATAGCTCAATCAACACAAATTGCTTGTCCTGCAATTCTATGGACACAGGGAGACAAACTTTCACGACCAGTTGATGGGTCGCGAATACTGCTGAAGTTACAGTGGCCGGTATGGTTTAAGAACATTCAATAGCACCAGGTTCTACCTTTGATGTCGGGGAATTTGTTTCGGTCAAATTGAAGGACCACCGTCACTGACAATCCGCACATCCGTTTTCCACCCAAGGACCAAGTTAGGGGAGAAATTGTGGATTAGACACGGGCCCTATACCCTGCCTACCGTCTTTGTTTATGTTACACAGCACAGCTCAGTTACAACCCATTCAGAAACATATGACTACACCTTTTGGTAAACTTGCTGAATTCTATTTTTGTACATCGATTATTCCTATGTTAGCACAAGTACCAAATATTGATGTCTAACGTCCTAAAAAAAACTCACAACTCACGAATGTTTTTTTAAATAATTGCACAGCTTGTGTGGAATGCATAGTCATACACATTCACTGTGCTTGTGGCAATATTTACAAACAGATAAGGACATCACATTCCTGGGAGAGATTTTCTTTCCCTAGGCGAATAGTAGTTCACCCGTGTACAGTTTGGTTGCCTCCTTTGAGGAATTCTTTTAATCGTTTTACATCACAGACCCCTTCTGCTCCGTCCTTTCAGCAGAGTTGCAACCTGTTATCATAAACGTTTGCAGCTAATGAAACCGAAAAACACTAGAGTTCAGAATTTCGACAAATGAAATTCCACGTGAAGTGAACGTGTAACTATTACTTCCTTAAAATCAGGGCTTCCATTGTCTTCAAGGACAGCATAGAAGTTTCCCTTTCCTGGGGCGTGAAGATGGAGACGGGAAGGATCGACATACTTCCACAGTATCGATATATATCGCATACGATCGATAACTATCGACATATATCGCGTACTACTATATATCGCACATATCACTGACTATCGATAACTATCGACATATATCGCTATATATCGCACATATCACTGGCTATCGATAACTATCGATATATATATCGCTGCCTATCCAATTGTATACATAACCATCACTACATTGTGAAACAGTTTTTTTCCATATTACAAGGATTGTGAAACAGATCGCAGCTGTAAGTCGAATTGCGGAATGATGGTTGATCTCTGACATGCAGTAAACTGGGTATGACATAATCTTACACCCGCATGACATGACATGCCAGGATACGGGAATGTCGGGAACCCAGCCCTGTGGGTCACATACCTTTCACTTTAGCATACCGGCTGCATGCGCTGTGATTGATTAGGTTAAATGAAACACTAGTAATGCCATTCTACTGAGGACTGATAGGGAGACTTAGATTACAGAGCTTTCAAAGGGCAATTCCTCACGATCAGTTCAAATAATACTTTGTTAAATACAGATACATAACCTTTCGTTGATAATAGAAATGTCTGATGTGTTGCACTCACATGAGTTTCCCTCTGCATTCATACTAACACATATTTCTCTATCTACCTCATATTATTCCTAATGTTCTCGTAGATGCAAAACAAATATGGGAATACAGTAGATTTTGAGCGATATTCACTATAGAGGAAAATGCTAGGGCTATTTTTACTTTCTCTACTAGTAAGTAGGGAAAGTATTGTATTCTACCCAAAAATTTGATGTCGAGATTTCACCGGAAATATATGCTTTGAGACCCCCTGAATACAAAAAAAGTGTGTGTGTGTCAGTCTGTGGACAGGATAACTCAAAAACGAAACGTCGGTTAAAAACCAAAGTTGGTATTTAAGTTTATTGTCTTTTAAGGATGCGATACGAAGATTTTGAAGAAAATAGCCCCACCCTAAACTACCCTTTACATGGAAAATTTTTCGAAAATTTTGATTTTCTTGAAAATGGCTCTAACGATTTTGATTAAAATGCCATATGTTTGAGATATTTTTATGACAAATGAAATGTATATCTTGAATTTTCTGGCTATAGCCCCTGTAGTCGTATTTACTCTGGACGACATTTGCATAACTGGTAAACCGTTAGAGATAGACCAAATCTTACTATACAAAAAATGTAGATCTTGGTAAAATACACAATTTATGTGCCGTAAATTTTCTTGTAGGGTGAACCATTTCGGAGATATTCCTTGTTATGTGTGTCAGTTTCGGAAAACAAATATCGTGAAATGGAACATCGTTGTTCATTTTTTTTATGTTAAGTGTGCAAAGAGAACGGGATCTCAAAGCTTTAAAACATTTCACTATCGCTCAAAGCCTACTGTATTCTAATATTCCCCTAACTAACACGAAGAACATATAGGATAAAGAGTTTGTAAGAATGGTTAGTACAAGAGTACAGAAAGTCACGTGACTGCAACACATCAGATATTTTTTTTTTTTTTTCAGTTTAATGTCAAGAAGTCGTCTTTAAAGTCTGCGCACTCATAACCTAAATTCGTCACATATTCAGAAGGTTTCAACAGACAAAGGCTTTCAGGGCAAAGCTAGCTAATTCAGCTGTCGATAGATACTGTTGATTCAAGGCCGCTCGTTAATGTAGCAAGCAGCACTAAATCTCATTGGTTAGGAATCGGGAAATTAGCTAAGTAATAGCTTCATGGCTTCCTTTGTCACGACCTAGTTATGTCAACTAACCACGTCATTCATTATAACCTCAACATACATAGATAACATTAACTTTACCTTCATTTATCATCCTCTGCTACGTATAGTAAGATTTGGTCTATCTCTTACGGTTTACCAGTTATACAAAGGTCATCCAGAGTAACCAGAAGTACATAGGCTATAACCAGAAAATTCAAAATATACATTTCCTTTGTCATACAAATATCTTAAAAATATGGCATTTTGATCGAAATCGTTAGCACCATTTTCAAGAAAAGCAAAATTTTCGTAACATTTTTCATGTAAAGGATAGTTTAGGGTGAAGGAATTTTCTTCAAAAGATTTCACAGGTTTTTGTTATAGAGTCATAGTCATAGGGGACTGAAGGGTTTAGCAAGTGGTAAAATATATGGAAGCAGTCGAGTCCATTTATCCGCTTATCAGACATAAGAATTTATTAGCGTTCGTGTATATGCACACAGGTTAAACAGTAAGCAAGGCGTTTAGGCTGGTATAACAGGTGTTGACTGTGATAGGGTATAAATCGATGGAAAATTTTATTTCGGGAAGTGTACTGGACTAAAATTCGGATTGACGGGCCGCTGTAGGGTAGCTGATTGGAATTGAAAGATACTGAGAAAGTCGTGGGGGGTGCGGGGAATCCCTAAAGTTCCTTGTGGTGAAACCTCCAATATATAGTTTTTTGTGCTGCTCTTCCACAAAGCTAAGAATAATCCTCTGAGTATTTTTTTCGATGAGATGGGACGGAATCTAAACGGCATTGTGTTCTATCCAAAAATCGGATGTTGAGATTTCATAGGAAATATATGTTTTGAGACCCCCTGAATGAAAAAAAAAAGCATTTTAAAAAAATGTGTGTGTGTGTCTGTGTGTGTGTCAATCTGTGGACAGCATAACTCAAAAACTAAAAGTAGTTTAAAAACCAAAGTCGGTATTTAAGTTTAATGTCTTTTATGGATGCGACACGAAGATTTTCAAGAAAATTGTTCAAACGGAAAATGTTTTGAAAAGTTTTGATTTTCTCGAAAATGGCTAACGATTAAGATTAAAATGACATGTTTAAGATATGAAGGTATACTTTGAATTTTTTGGCTGTAGGCTATAGTCTTGATGACTTTTGAACAAGTCGTAAACCGTAAGAGATAGACCAAATCTTACTGTACAAAAATGTAAATCTTGCTAAAACACGCAATAATTTTTTTTTGTAGAGTGAACCATTTCGGAGATAATCCTTGTTACTTGTGTCAGCTTCGCAAAGTTTAAAACTTTGTTGAAATGCAACATCGTTGTTCATTTTTTTATATGTTAAGTGTGCAAAGAGAACGGGATCTCAAAGCTTCAAAAGATTTGATTATCGCACAAAGCCTACTGTATTATAATATTCCCCTTGTACCTACAAGGAAATAAGCAATAAGATAATTTGTACAAATGTTTATCTCAACTAACACGAAGAAGGTATAGAAATAAGAGTGGTTATGCAAGGAAAAAGGAATTTGAAGGACGTCACAAACCAACCAGCTGTTAAAATATTTGACTGTTGTTTAAAGCCTGCTGTGCATTGTTGCTTGCATGCACCAGAGACTCCTAGAGCTAGGGGAACATCAGCAGTATTTGCCAGATGAGTCAACAACGTGGCCAGTTGTTGTGGTGTTGGTGTCACTGGATCCACCACCGTCCGGTTAAATTGCCCCTGAAGGGCAATGATATTGTTTACACAGAGCCCCGGCGCCTCTCAATGAATGACACTGTCGCTCTTTCAGGTTCCTCATCGGGAACCCTCGGCTTAAGCAGGGCTACCATACTTCCAGATTATTACTTCCCTTCTTTGTACTTCTATGTAAATAGAAGTATTGTAACTTGTCCAATATTCTTATGGACATTTCCACGGAAATAAATATTTCGATTTCCTTCTAACTCTCTCTCTCTCTTTCCTTCTCCGTCTTTCTTTTTTCTTCTCTTTTTTCTTTTCTCCTCTCCCTCTTTATTTTTCTATTTATTTATTTGTGAATATAACAGGTTTACCCAATTAAAGCACTTAAAATATGCTTTAAACTAAATAGAATATCCTTTAAATAACTAAACTGTGTAACCAATATAAAAATAAACATTAATCAATCTAAAATTGTTAATAAATTGTCACAGGATATACAAACTCATTAAAACTCGTGCAGAATACGATAAAAATATTTAAATCATGCGATTTCTAATGTTATTAATTCTATAAACCTATAAGTAGGGGAAGAATTGAAATACACCCAAAAATTCGATAAAACATCTCTCAAATTTAGCAGATATAATGGAACTAACAAAGCCGAGCCAATCAGGGCATTTCTTCTCTATTCTCTTTAAGTGCGGTGTCTCATGCTTTTAGAAAAAGTTGGAGCGTAGTGCATTTGACAGCAAAATTGCATTAGCCTCCTCGACTGCTATAGGCGAGGAAGGCGTGCACTCAAAAAAACCGATACTGGCGTGGTATTGACAGACCCGGCCGTCCGTCCGGCCAGCCATTCGATGAAGATACTCTCCCTTCTTTGTTTACATGTGGTAACTCTGTGGTTGGGTGTCCATTCTTCTTCTCTTATTTGGCTTTTAGTTGGCTTTTGTCTCTGCATTGAGAAATCTCCCTTAATTGTACACCCTGCGCCTTCAATCACTTGCAACAATGGAAAACACCTGCGCGGTGTCGGCATCCTAGGCGCTCGTCGCGTCTGCCGCTATCATATAAAGGCGCGGTAAGAACAATACAACATTTTAAACACTATTTTAAAGGCTTTACCTACCAACTTTATGAAATGAGATGCTGAAACTGGCCACTATAGTTGTTCATACATTTTGACACCTCTTTAGGAAATTATCCATCACTCGCCACAGTTCAATTTGACAAAGACTGCCAATTTTCTAGCGGATACTTTGTTTTAATTCTTCCAGGGTGTGAGGGTTAGTTTGTACACTTTATTTCAACTTACCCTAAGAATAGAAGTGACTTATTGGAGAGCCCCTGAGAAAACTTTCTCCGCTAACGGCGCACCATACACCAAAGTTTTCGTCATGAAGGGTTACTTGTGATTTTGCCTTTTTTTCAACAAGACTGCAACAGTCATACTGCCAATCTTTCGATGAGAACAAATGATTTTATTTCAGGACGTGTATAAGCATTGCAAAATTACGAGAAATAAGGAAGAATATCTCCGAAATGGTTCGCTCCAGCAAAAAAGGACATTTGGACATTACTTGGGTGTTTTAACGCAATATATTCTTCACCACTCTGTCCTCTATGTGATCTGCAAGAGGAAATGGATCAAGACCACCTTCAAATATGCCCGGCCACTTCTAGCACCCCATCCATCAGTGAGAAATATTAGAGAACAAGGCTTCATTGTCAGGAATCCAGCATTAGCTAACAACAATAACATTTTTTGTATACTAAAATTTGGTCTACCTTAGTAAACAGGACTACATGGGCTGTAACCAGAAAATTCAAAATATACATTTTATTTGTAAATTAAATATCTTAAATATATTGTTAGAACCATTTTGGAGAAAATCAAAATTTTCCACCTGAAGGGTAGTTTAGGTTGGAAGAATTCTTTTCAAAATTTTGTGTCGCATCTTTGAGAGACTTTGGTTTTAAACTGACTTCTCGTTTTTCAGTTATAATGCCCAGGGACACACACAGACACACCCATACACACATACACACACAGTCGGAGCTTTTACTTTTTTTTTTTTTTTTTTGACTCAGGGGTTCTCAACACATATTTGCGGTGAAATATCGACATCAAAATTCTGGCTCAAATACTACACTTCCCCTATTTACATACGTAGTACAGAAAGTAACAACAAATTTCATTTAGTACGTCAGCCTTCAATTCAATATTTAAGTTTTAAAATTCTCATTAATGGTATAATTTATAAACCTTTTTACTAGCAGATTTTTATACAAATGTGTCATATTTTGCAAAATTTATGAATTTTTGCGACATAGTTTTAAGCTTAAACCCTGCTTTTCTTCCCTCTGTGGTTTCCTTCACTATGATCGATTATCGGCAGTTCGTAGCGTCTGAAAACCGCGCTCACAATAATCAGATTTGACGTTAGGTGCAAGAGGATTCTCAGATTAGTATTTCAGCGGCTCGTGCGTTAGAAGTACGAGTTTCTCCTGTAAAATTCTGCAGCAGCAGCAGCACCCCAGAGCGCCGCGGTTGAAGTCCATTAGTGGGATCCCACATCCCTGCTTAAGCTCGCATTTCCTTTGGGAGTGCATTAAAGGGGATTTCTTCGCCTACAGATACAAAGCTTGTTTGCATTAACTGTGAAATAACTTATTGTTTGGATGCGCCGATGTAGTTACAAATCACTACAAAAAGTGCGACACACACACACACGCCCCAACAAGCATGTCATGCACGCCCAAACATGTGTATTTGTTTTCCCTAGGGTCAGCCTTGTGTGGGAGTAACTGGGTGTTGCAGTTGACAGTTGCAAAGAAATACATTTAACAACCAGCTGGCCAGCGAGCCACTAATAAACTGAGAGATATATGTACTGCTTCGACTGGTTTGCCTCTTGTGTGGGCATTTCAGGAAAAGAAAATTTATGGCACAGAAATAACGATTTCATGTTTAAGCTTCTAATATGTATAAAAACCTGATGCGTCGCCCTCAAATGACTTTCTCTACTCTTGTACTAAGCACTTTTACAAACTATTACAAATTGACTTTTTTTCCCTGATCAACAATTTTAATGAAATTTTTAGACTAAATTGCACCTACCATGGTATATTGTTGGTGTAAGTTTCATTGCTCTAGATTAAACAGTTTTGTAATTAAAAAATATTTATGTTTTTAGAAAGAATTGAATGGTAATAAAAGGTAGGCTTTTTGCACTTTAGAATTAAAATAGCGGCCTGAAATTTGGTATGGTAATTTATCTATTTCTATGCAATAAAATTGTGCATTCATTTTCCAAAATATTAATATTTATTAGAAATATGAATATTTTTCTATTTAGAACAGAATAAAAAGAACTATTATTAAGAGTTAGACAGATATAGAAAAGCACACAGTTGTATGTATGAGTGCAATCAACAAACCAATGCACAGTTTTCGTTAGCAAGTTATGTTCTACATGTCTTGGAAATTTTAGCCTTATGCATCAATATTTACTGTAAAAAAGTTTACCCCAAAGTACAAAAATTGTTATATAGAGAAAAAGCTATTTAAAGTTTGGAACACAGTTATTTGAAATGTTGCTCTTGGCATATCCACAGGTTGGCACTTCACTACAATCTTCAGAGAAGAACCACTCAAATTCTCAGTAACACATTCTTGTCTACACTTACTACACACTACTCCTGAGAACATTACTGTCAATAAGGAGGGAATTTGGCTCTACGCATGTAACATTTGCAGCTGTAGAGTTATTAGCATAAGATTCTTCATTTTTAACTGGCCGGGAGGGCTCGGGGTGCTGATCACGTCCCACCCTCCAATACTGCACCCCACCAATGACACCTGTAGTGAGCAGAGGTGAGGGACGCAGCGGCTGGGCGGCAAGTCTTGGTCCTGCATGGGCTGTTGCGCTGGGGTTAACATGCATTTATCGTTAATTCGGGAAATTCTTGGCAATGCAGTGGTCAAGGTCAACGCTAGGGACAGCGAAAGGCATATTCCAGTACTGCTCATTGGAGAAAATTCAAAACTCAACTTTCAAAAATAAGTAGATAAATAAATAAATAGACAGAGAGACAGATAGATACATAAATAAGTAAATAAATACATAAATAAGCAAATAAATAACTAAATAAATAATAAGTATGATATATTTTCGGGGGACAAGCTTTCCCCGCGTTATATTCGAATATGCGGTATTTCGGACCGCGCTATTTCGGGCTTCTACTGTATATATTTAGTTTTGAATTCACTTAATCTCAAAACATGATGAAATCTTGGTGCTGAATAAAAAACGTCCCCTGCTTACCACACCTTGTGGAGAAAGTAAAAAATTACAAAATATATTTTCCAAAGTCAGGCAGGGAAACAAAGCAGGTTTATTTAAACAGCAACTTCGAGCGATCCATCGCTTTCTTGTTTTGCATTTTCAGACTGCATAGTCAATTTATTTGGTTGAGAATAACGAGGAAACAAGATAAGTGAAAGAATGCCAAAGCCCACCGACTTCTACCATAAAACTGGGAGGAGAAAGACCCCCCCCCCCCCCCTCGTTCTACCAAGATGGATGTATGTATGTAGCTCGATGCTCATTTGAATTCTCATTTGTTGAACGCAGAGCTGCTCTCCTCCCGGAGCTTTTCACGGCTTTGATATTCACAATAGAGTTACTTCCAGAAGTCTCTCTTGTATTTTTATTTGCATAAATACATAAAATCGCTCTTTACGGGAAGGTACGCAATGAAAAGCTACCAGAAACGTAGCATTTCAACACCGCTTCACCGCATCTCATGTTATTTACGAGCAAGGCTTCAAATACGGTTTACTTTGCGAGTAGCAATTCTTTTAACTAAAAAAAAATTACGTAACGAAATGTGAAATGTAGCTATTTCTGTATTTGAAAAAATGAAGTAGATAACAGACCGACAGACACACTACAAATTATACACTACTTATATGACTATTACACTAGCTTATTTGCTATCTACTTCATGTTAATCCATATAAACAGTTGTAACATTGATTAATTGTGGCTATATGGGTCAAATTTATAACTAACGAGCTTTCAGCCGAATCAAATTCCACGGTTTCCATCAGGAGCTAAATAACAAATAAACGGCCATCTTAAAAATTGGTTACAGAAGGCCTTGTAAGTTCGACATTTACAAACATAATCAAAGTTCCTATAGATAGCCATGATTTTATTACTTTCTCTGCTATATCTAGTAAGTAGGAGATGTATTGTGTTCCACTTAAAATTTCGATGTCGAGATTTCACCGGAAATATATGTTTTCAGGCCCCATCAATCCAAAAAAAAAGCATTTTTAGAAAAAAAAAACTGTGTATGTGTATCAGTCTGTGGACAGAATAACTCAAAAGCGAAAAGTTGGTTAAAAACTAAAGTTTGTATTTAAGTTTGTCTTTCAAGGATGCGACACGACGATTTTGAAGAAAATTTCACCACGCTAAACTACCCTTTACATGGACAAATTTTGGAAGATTTTTATTTTCTCGAAGATGGCTCCAACGATTTCGATAAAAATGTCAAATGTTTAAGATATTTTTATAACAAATGAAATGTATATTTTTAATTTTCTGGCTATAGCCCATGTAGTCCTGTTTACTCTGGATGACTTTTGCATAACTGGTAAACCGTAAGATATAGACAAAATCTTACTACACAAAAAATGTAGATCTTGCTAATATAAACAATTTATGTATCAAAGCCTACTGCATTCCCTATTCCCCTTGTACCTACAAGAAAATAAGCAATAAGATAACATTTGCAAGAATAGTTTGTACCAGAGAAACACGTTCAACTTTTTTCTAATAGAACGAACTATTGACGTCACTTGCTTATCGAACATATAATTATAATGCAAACGAAGTTAATACAAACTATTCTTTTTTTTTTAATAGTGCTCTTCTAAGACAGTATTTTCGCAACATACAAACAATTAATGTGGAATTCAGAAGTGTTCTCTGTTATTCTGCTTCGTTTACTGGGGATCATTTATACGTAGTTACAAAGGACTGCAGGAAGAGGGGAAAAATGCTTGGAAGTTGCGTTTGGAGCGGAATAACCCGAGGCAGGAACAACTGCCTACGCCTCTACCTCATTTGTGAGAAAACGTCAAGTTCTTGTAGAGAGCAGGTCATTAGAAAGTCGGGTTGTGCACGTACCATTCTACTCCTCAACGTTAAGGTGAAAAATTGGACGAAAATCTGGGAAAAATACAAATATTAATTTTTTTAATCATATTTATACTCCATACATTCATTTAGTGCTTTTTATTGACTAATGTTGGCAACATTTATTACTATACCTTCGCCGGCCTTACTTTAAACTGCAATGTAAACAAAGTACAAAATTGTATTCCTCCGCGGGCCGCTGCGATTGGCGGACATATGCGCGTCATGTGAAATGTCATCACTTCCCCTCCCCCCCCCCCTCAAATAAAACGTAGTTGGCCATTATGATTTGGGAATTGCTTAAAGCAACTTTCTAGAGAATACAGTTTCTATATTTTGTTAAACATTGGGCTCGCCCAACTAAAAACTAAACGCATTACTTTGGTAGTTACATAAACAACCTAAGTATATTAATATTATTTTGAGAACACGATATTGCCATGTTAACTCCTAGAACCACCCAAAGAACCTTTTCCAGGAGTTCCATAGAGAACTTCCCAAGCTATTTCCAAAAAATCTGATGTGTTGCACTCACATGACTTTCTCTACTCTTGTACTAACCATTCTAAC
This sequence comes from Tenodera sinensis, assembly GCA_030765045.1. Taxonomy (NCBI): domain Eukaryota; kingdom Metazoa; phylum Arthropoda; class Insecta; order Mantodea; family Mantidae; genus Tenodera; species Tenodera sinensis. Next base: position 199,302,537 of record CM060963.1, read on the forward strand.
AAACTCTTATTCCTATATCTTCTTCGTGTTAAGATAAACATTTATATATCTTATTGCTTATTTACTTGTAGGTACAAGGGAAATATTAGAATACAGTAGGCTTTGTGCGATAGTGAAATGTTTTAAAGCTTTGGGATTCTGTTGCCTTTGCCCAATGAACAGCGATGATCCTTTTCACGAAAGTTCTAAGTTTTCCGAAACTCACACACATAACAAGGAATATCTCCGAAATGGTTCACCCTACAAGAAAATTTATTCAGACATAAATTGTGTATTTTAGCAAGGTCTACATTTTTTGTATAGTATAATTTGGTCTATCTCTAACGGTTTACCAGTTATGCAAAAGTCGTCCATAGTACAGGGGCTATAGCTAGAAAATTCAAGATATACATTTCATTTGTCATAAAAATGTCTCAAACATATGACATTTTAATCAAAATCGTTAGAGCCATTTTCAAGAGAATCAAAATTTTCGAAAAATTTTCCATGTAAAGTGTAGTTTAGGGTGGGGCTATTTTCTTCAAAATCTTCCTGTCACATCCTTGAAAGACATTAATTTTAAATACCAACTTTGGTTTTTAACCGACTTTTCGTTTTTGAGTTATGCTGTCCACAGGCTGACAGACTGACACACAGACACACACACGGACCTTTTTCTAAAAATGCTTTTTTTGGATTCAGGGGGCCTCAAAACATTTCCGGTGAAATCTCGACATCGAATTTTTGGGGGGAATACAATACTTCCCCTCTTTACCAGTAGAGAAAGTAATAATTCGAGACTTTTGTCATGAAAATATCTCAAACATAATTTTTTAATTAAAAATAAGAGAATTTTTCATAAAATAAAGCATTATTAAAACGATTTTTGATGTAAGGCATGTTTTGGATGGCATTACAGTGGTGGGCAAATATCTGTTCTCAATTACGCACATTTCGTTAGAGATCTGAATTGCCGACACGGGCCTGAGGATTCGATGTGATCGATTTAACGTTAAACGATGCTAGGCTTCTGCCCTAAAGGCAAGCTCCGCTGTTAACATCGCTTAACTGGTATTTATTTTATTAAAGGTTGGTATTACCATGGTTCCTTAAAGTGGAACAAATGGAATGTAAATCTATTAAGGAAACATAAATGCCGGTAGAGCATCGATTTGATAAGGTGCCAAATCGAACTGTAAAGAACATTCCGAAATGACAATCTTCCGTTACTCTGGCACAAACTCGTAGCCGCCATCGGGGTTTACAAGACTACAAGACTTATACAATAACAAAGTCACTTTTATTGTATCCATAATCTCGCAATACATTCTTCTCAAAAAGATTCACTAATCTCAAAACCTACATAGAATAAGTAGAAAATACATTTTTTACACGTTCGCCAACATAAACAAAGTGACCAACATGACAGCTTGAACCTTGCGTACCCAAATCGATCTCATTCCGAAATGAATTCAAAACGGAAAGGCGAATCGTATTGAAATTAGCATTAAACACATCGATTTCATATCCCCACAAAAACGTAGTAAATATTGTAGGGACTGCAATAATTCTGTAGTTTTATTTTTTAAAATGATAAAATTTGCTCAATTTGTTTACCTCATTGAAAGATTTCTGTAAATCAGTCAAAATGGCACTAACAACTTTGATTAATATATTTTTCACAATTCAAAATTATATCACGAACTTCCTGGGAATAGTTTCTGAAGTCGTTATTCTAAATGGCCTTAGTATACTTGGTAAAGCGCTAGAAATATACGAAACTCTTACTACACAAATATGTAAGTCTGGTTAAAGCACGTAATTTATGTCAAACAAAATACTAGCCTTTGTTCAAATGTGGTTGAATTCTCTTCACTGTCTCCCTTGATGTTTGTGAGTGTCTAGAACGCTTCTTAGATTCAAACTTTGCTACCCATCGTGAAATGCAGTTTCTATGTGATGGGGTCTTATTGAATTTTGTTCTAAAGTATCTCTGAAGTGTTACAATAGCCTCTGTCCGTGCAAATTCCATTACAAGATACGCATTTTACACCTCGAGGCAGCCATTTTGGCTATCGAGTATATGTAAACAACACCTAGAGCCTCTTGCGGTTTTTTCTTGAACTATAAACATAAACAAGACAACTTAAGGGACCCTGGGATTGAAAAATGACTGAAGAATTATCAAATTGACAGTTTTTGGATTTATACAAATAAATATTCCCCAAACCTCCAGAAAGGTCTCAAGATAACTAAACTAAAGTTGAAATCACACGCAACTTTAGTCTTTGGTTTCAAAATCTGAAAGTTTCTTTAGTTTTTAATAATTAAGTATACAAAAAGTTTTAAAAATATTTTCTATGTCGAGTAAAGCAATTATTTTTTGTTCCTGCCAGAGATTGATGGGGTATTTTGTGGGATTAGTGTTTCTAAAATAATAAAGCTGTTGTGATATTTTAGTTTTTGATGCGCATGGAATATTTTAAATATTAAGGTATTTTCTCAGTATAAATAAAGTGAATAATTAATTTCCTCTAAACTATGAAAGAGATTGCGCTGCTACTTTGTCTGATAGTTTGCAATGTATTTACTTCAATAGCAATATGGAAATTTCAAATTTCAGTCCAAGGGTCACTTAAAGATCTATCATTTCATGCCAGTTTCAGAAAAAAAATCTTTCCTTTCACATTAATAGAACCTTTCTGTGGAATAAGCATCTTAGAAGCAAAAAACACAGTAGAAAATTGGATTCCTAATGAAACCTAAAATAATGGGAAATAATACCCATAACCAAACTTTACAGACCAGATAACTAATAAGCCTGAGTAACTCACTCGTTAGGTTAACTAGCCGCAACTTAGAAGAGCACAATGGGACTATCCAAATGTCGCTTGCGCTTGAAAATCAGTGAAACATTTATCAAAATGCGAAGCCACCGAATGGAGAAGACACCATATTCTCGCAGCCACCACAAAATTAGAGAAAGGTTCTAATCTAGTGAGACAAACACTACAACTATGTAGATATAGAGCCTGAGATTAGAAAACAGGAAGGGTACAAATTCTCTTTAGCGTGGGGTGCAAAAGGGAAACCTATTTCCAAACATACTCATAGTCAAGAATAATCAAGGTATTCCACTGGAATTTGCGCTCCTAAATTTAAGGCATTTCACGTCATTGTTACGCAGTTTACACAGAACTTCATTGTTGCAGCATTTCAGGTTCCACCACACGCATCTAGTTCAAAGTCGTTACACTGATTTACGCTCTTATAAGTTTACTCACACAGTGAAGGTTTTTGTTGTTATTTACCTTCCACATACACGTTTCTTTTTACAGAGAAGATACAGAAGTATTTGCATGCGCAAGAACAGACGCAAGATTACTAATAAATGGAGTAAGATGTGATAAAGTACAACAATGTAATATGTGTGCAGCAAGGGAGAGTTTAGAATATTAGTAGAGCGTGAGGTAGTAAGAGAGCGGAGGGAAGACAAATGGGACAAATTAATAGGAAAACCATACAATGAAAATGTTAACAAATGAAGGGGACATGAGACTAAAAACATGGGAAAATTGGTAGGGAAACTCAAGGAGAAGTGGACAAGGAAGGGGAAGAGTCGAGAGAAGGATGAAAAATATGAGGGAGGCAGAGAGAGCAATCATAATAAGGGGATCACAACTACAATTGCTAAAGGGCAGAGTCCAAAAGCAACAAGGGGGAAAGGCGCACCACATGTATCGCACAAAGGATGTATAGTTATTAATATTGCACAAAAAGACAATTTGGTAAATCCCACTCCTGACACCACTGTCACAAAATCACAACAAAATCCAGTTACTTGTTTGTCGCCTTATTTTTCTTCTGAGGCACAAAAACACAGCTCTGGTTTTTTGATTACACAGTCTTCAGATTTTGATAACTTTGCAACTCGCAGGTGTTCATTTCTGTCATAACCTTGACACACACACTTTCTTTTTTGTCTATCAGTTCTGTCTGTCCAAAAAACTGCTGGCTTTTCACGATCACATTCACTAAAACAGCTATCGCGTTCAGTACTCACCATTCCCTTACAAAAAAACTACAGCTACAACTCTTCTCGCCGTCTCGCCTCCTTATATACATGAGAATGACGTAGCACGGATTTTTCTCGAAACTTTCACAAACAAGCCGGTAGCTGAAAGCCTCCTTCTTCATGTTAGTTGAGATAAATATTTGTACAAATTATCTTATTCTCCATTTCCTTGTAGGTACAAGGGGAATATTAGAATATAAAAGGTTTTGTGCGATAGTCAAATCTTTTAAACTTTGAGATACCGTTCTCTTTGCACACTTAACATAAAAAAATGAACAACGATGCTACATTTCACGAAAGTTCTAAGTTTTCCGAAACTCACACACATAACAAGGAATATCTCTGAAATGGCTCACCCTACAAGAAAATTTATTGAGACATAAATTGTGTATTTTAGCAAGATCTACATTTTTTGTATACTATGATTTGGTCTATCTCTAACGGTTTACCAGTTATGCAAAAGTCGTCCAGAGTAAATACGACTACAGGGGCTATAGCCAGAAAATTCAAGATATACATTTCATTTGTCATAAAAATATCTCAAACATATATCTTAATCAAAATCGTTAGAGCCATTTTCAATAAAATCAAACGTTTCTAAAAATCTTCCATGTAAAGGGTAGTTTAGCGTGGAGCACTTTTCTTCAAAATCTTCGTGTCACATCCTTGAAAGACATTAAATTTAAATACCAACTTTGGTTTTTAACCTACTTTTCGTTTTTGAGTTATGCTGTCCACATACTGGCTGACACACACACGGACCTTTTTCTAAAAATGCTTTTTTTTTTATTCAGGGAGTCTCAAAACATGTATTTTCGCTGAAATCTCGACAGTAAAAAAGGGTCCTGTCTGCTTGTCTGTATGTGCGTATGTAAACAGCAACTCAAAAACAGAATGTTGGATAAACCAACAATTTTATACTTAGCCTATGCAGCCTCCAAAATCCGAAACGAAGATTTTCAAGAAAATTTCCCCACACCGAATAACTTTTTACATTGAAAACGTTCGCTTCTAATGTTTAACGTCCTTTAACCTGGTAAGTCATACTGGGATCTGAATGAAATGAATGATACTCAAATGAGCTACTCAACGTTCATAGGGCTACTCAACATTCATCTTTCAGGATAAGGACAATTCCCCGGAAAAAGCCTGATGCAGATAATACAGCCCTAATCGAGATTCGAACTCGGGATCTTTGAATGTGAAGCAGACACGCTATCCGCACACCACAGAGATGGACTTGTGATTTTTAATATTCTTAAAAATGATTCTACCGGGATTGATTAAAATACCATGCATAGGGTATATACAATACAGATATAAATCTCGAATTTCCTGCAAATCGATGCCAAGGCTTGTTCATTCGTAATGAATTGTTTATATCTGCTAAACAATGCTTTTTCTTAGACATCGGCCAATTCCAAGTTACCCGTTATAATTGGTTGGAATTTTCCAACACTTTTGTCATTCCCTTTAAGTGCTTTCGTTATTTAACTGTTTTTCGCAATGTAACGGAAGAGCCTAGAGTAAATCAGGGCCACCATATGGCGAGTAACCTTTAAACACCTGACTCTCGACTCGGTTTCCTCTATCCTCGTATCCACACAAATCTCACTTTCTCTGCTCACTCTTATACTACGTATATTATTTTACCGCCTCCACTGACCAAGGCAAGCAGTGCTTGTCAGAGGCGGATGGCGCGGAGTATACCTGGTGGAAGAGAAGTCATTTAAACCAGTGGTAGATCTCGATTTTTGGAAGACATTTACGTTTCAGTTTTATCGAAAACAAGCTGGCAACACTGCAGATTGTGTGAGTGTCAGTTTCCCTAGCTCCGTACATAAACAAACAGCGTAACGGTGCGTTTTGAAAACAAACATATACCGTGTCTTGTCCTTCCGTGTTTACTGTGACAGTGTAGGCCAATCACAAGCGTTGTTCCACCCACGTTCACATTTCATATCATTGCAGAGGGCTTACAGAAATACTGCTTCAATTTCAAAGCTATTACATAGCGATACGCTTTTTAAAAATGTGGCAATCGCTTTGGCCTATGTATGTATCCTTCTTATATAATACAAATATTTTATTCAAGTGTTATCAACAAGTACAAGTACACACAAGACTAAGTATTTGTGAGAATATTTTGGAGTAGAATGAGTAGAGAAATTCATGTGAGTACAACATATACGTTTTTTATGTTATGCATGACTCTGACAATATTCGGAGGGTGGATTGGTACTTCGACATTTATAAGATCGTATGCCTAATTTTGGGATAGAATTATCCTTCCCAGCATTTACCTACCGACCCGAGTAAACCCCGGAAAAAACCCATGTGTCAGAATGGTCGGGCATGGGAGTCAAACCTACGACCTCCCGAATGCGGGCCATAATCCAGTTCAATTTTGTTATCTAAATGTATAAACGGAGAGATTTCATTTCCTTTAAAGATGGTTTAACCTATTTATTATGCACGTTTGTTTATAATGCTGTTACATTACTGCAAATGAAAATGTAATTTTTTTATTGAATAGTATATGTTCTGGCTGAACAGTTGGACGCAGTGAATTTCACAACTTGCTCGTTTAGGTATCAGCTTCCACATTGCCATTAGCTGAACTGTTGCTTCATTAAACACCGTGAAATTCTGTGTTTATATTGTATGTTAACGATCACTGCCATAGAGATTTCAAGGTAATTAAGCGTTTAAAAATAAAAACTAAATTGCATCAAAATAGTTTAAATAATTAACGACGAAATTAATCTTACCAAATTTAATAACGAAAATATAGACATTTAAATGAAACTGAGATGAAAATTAATAAAACAACAATACCAAAAAATCTGATGTGTTGCACTCACATGACTTTCTCTACTTTTGTACTAACCATTCTTACAAACTCTTATTCCTATATCTTCTTCGTGTTAGTTGAGATAAACATTTGCAGAAATTATCTTGTTTCTTTCCTTGTAGGTACAAGGGGAATATTGGAATACACTAGGCTTTGTGCGATAGTCAAATCTTTTAAAGCTTTGAGATTCCCTTCTCTTTGTACACTTAACATATAAAAAAATGAACAACGATGATCCATTTCACGAAAGTTCCAAGTTTTCCGAAACTAACACACATAACAAGGTATATCTCCGAAATGGTTCACCCTACAAGAAAATTTATTGAGACATAAATTGTGTATTTTAGCAAGATCTACATTTTTTGTGTAGTATAATTTGGTCTATCTCTAACGGTTTACCAGTTATGCAAAAGTCGTCCTGAGTAAATACGACTACAGGGGCTATAGCCAGAAAATTCAAGATATACATTTCATTTGTCATCAAAATATCTCAAACATATGACATTTTAATCAAAATCGTTAGAGCCATTTTCAAGAAAATAAAAATTTTCGAAAAATTTTCCATGTAAAGGGTAGTTTAGGGTGGGGCTATTTTCTTCAAAATCTTCGTGTCGCATCCTTGAACGACATTAAACTTAAACACCAACTTTGGTTTTTAACCGACTTTTCGTTTTTGAGCTATGCTGTCCACAGACTGACAGACTGGCAGACTGACAAGACTGACAGACAAACAGACACACACACGGACCTTTTTCTAAAAATGCATTTTTTGGATTCAGGGGGCCCCAAAACATGTATTTCCGGTGAAATCTCGACTTCGAATTTTTGGGTGGAATACAATACTTCCCCTACTTACCAGTAGAGAAAGTAAAAAACTGAGGTTACAGCCGGCTTCAAATGGTTTCCGAGTCACATGCTCCTAGCCGCGGGGGGAAAGCCAGGATGACTTATCTATTAGTTATGCCAGGTGGTCTTAAAGGTCAACTTGCCAGCTCATAACTGTCTACAAGGGTGAGGAGCGTAATGTGTTTGTAAGTGTAAAGAGAATATCATTCCAACATTTCTTGTACTCTTAGACTATCGCTCTATAATAAAATTAAATTTAAAAGGTTTAAATAATTTTAATATACTACGTTTTTTTATTAAGTTATTCATGGAGACACAGACATGCGCGCTGTAAAATTTCCTAATTCGTTTTATTGAGCAAACATGAAATTGTGTTTTTGACCTGAAATTTTACATCGATTCATTATTGATTATTGTTGTTCGTTCCCCGCTGACCACATATCGGAGGAACGCACACAAAAGTAACTAACTCGTGAAGCCGCAGCTAATTCATAAGAACATTGTTCGTCTCTTTCCTCTGCGCCCTCTCGTCTACCGAAAAATATTTGGAGACGGCTGTAGAATGTAGTGTGAACATATAGAAATTACACATTATTGAGTTAAATTATCACTGTTGTTAAAGTTCTCCTGATATTTTTTATGTATTAGTAGCACACCCGACAGACGTTATCTAGTTCAAACGTTGTATCTCCAAAAATTATACAATTGTGTGAATAAACTAACATCGCCGTGAAACAAAGAAAAATCAAAACATCGTTAATACCGCGAATTTCGCTTCTCCTGTGTGTTAGAACTCGCCATTGCGCATGCTCTGTTTGTTGTAGTTACCTGATTATATTACTGTATAAGAAAACGTACTCAACAGGGCGGGTGGGTTTGTGGGTTCCAGGCTGTACCTACAATGCACTACTTCACAACACCCCTAAGTAATTACTTCATTTTCTTTAATCTGAACAACGTACTTAAGTTTATATTATAAACAGTGAATCATAAACATCTTTCCTCGAAAACCTAACGTAGTGGAAGAAAATCGGATTATAGTGTTCTAATCAGCAAAGATCTATTTGGAAACATTCAATCTTCAACACATTTTTTTATGCAGAGCAAAGTTATGTAGTTATTCAGTTGAATTTCATTTCATATTTTATTTAAGCTGTTTACACACAAACACGAACCTTGTTCAAAAAATATATTTTGTTGTTTTATTCAGGAACCATTTCACGTGAAACCACAGTGTAGAGTTTTTGGATGAAATGCATAGGTAAGTACTAGTGCACATATTTACAATAATTACATAACTACTAGACAAAATCTTGCTATCCAAAACATGTATATCTAACTAAAGTACATAATTTATATAATAAGATTTGTGGTGGCATTAAACATTTCCGAGATGTTCTTTGTTATTGGTTTTAATATTGGAATACTGGCACCTTTTAAGTCGTGAGTCGTTATTCTTTTGTAAAAATCGTTTCTAGAAAAGCGAGTAGAGAAAGTCATGTGAGTGCAATACGTCAGATATTCTAATCTGAATATTTTTATGAGTGTCAAAATTTCACCTTGCATCAAGAAAGCTTTCGTTTTAGATTTCTTTTTCGCTTAATTTCCGTGAGAATATAATCAACGGTGTCTATAGTGTATCTGTTATGTATACTCGCAAGGCAGCTTCCCTAAACTTGCTGTCTTACGTCACTCAGCGAGAATAACTTAATTTGGTGTTAATGTAAACATTACTTTCAGCTTCAGAATGCAAAGAGACGCAATTTCAAACACTATAGCCTACTGCAGGCTATAGTGTTTGAAATTCCGTCTCTTTGCATATATATAATCAGAATCTGCAGAACAAAATAGCTCCAGATTTCTCTCGAGAATTTTAGCATAATAACCTTATTTACTTAACCTTTAACCGTCCACTTAATATTGATGGTAAATACTGAATGAAATGTTGCTTTCGATTCACACAATTCGTTCCTTTTCAGGAAAGTTATTATGTTAAAGGAACAAACTTTTAGCTATACTTTCTTATAATGTATAAGCGCGCAAGAATATGCATATAACACTAGTTACCTGCAGTTTGACGGTTTATTCCTATAACATTTAGTTTGCACTTGTGTAATAGGCTTGTGTTTCTTTGAAGACATTTAAAAGTATTACATAAGACGCTTAAAGAGTTAGTTAAAACTGTCAGACCACTGTAAAGACAAAGTATATATAATATAACTTCATTAATTTCTATATTTTATTTCCTTACCTTTACATTTAGCAGCGATGGCCTTGCGCAACTCAAATCAACACAATTATACCTCAAACTTTTATTCTACATAGAGTTTTACACTTAACCTCTACAACACTAACTCCCGTACTACCCAAAAACACTGTTGAATAACCAAAAATGGCACAGTTTGTAGTGATTTCTCATTTATGCAGCTTCCACGTTGTCACATTCGCATTACTAAGTCGCTATTTATAGAGAAAATATGTTTGGGAAGGAATATTAGCAGTTTAAGTAACGTCAACATAACCTTAACTAATGTATACAAAGTCACTAAGCGAACAGAAGAAAGTCAAAACAAAAGAGTGACTAAATTGGACTGCATTATTACTCCATGAACAGTTGACCAATCAACATGAAAATTGGCACATATAAGTGCTTTCATGGAGAAGGTTTTACTAACCTATTTTAGTATGCAACGTATTATATTCACATGGCTTTCTTTACTCACTTTTCTTTTACGTAACACGTTCACATGTCTTTCTCTACTCACGCTTCTACTCACAATTCATATAACTGTGTATATGATTTAAAATAAACATGATATGCATTACATTCACACAGTTTTGTCTCCTCGCTTTTCTTTCTATAACATTTGTGGTCGTTGAACAGTGATTTTGTATAGTATCTTCCATGTGCTTTGTTCTTGTGTTTATTTGTTTATCTTTGTTCTTTGTCGTATATAGCTTTAATTAAGTAAAGTGGGTATGTTTTAAATGTGTCCAAACAAACACAAGGGTAAATATAGTCTTGTCAGATTTTATAGCCACTACATAAAATTAAATTCGAAATTCTAAGTCAGTGTACCAATTTTATGGAATTGGTACAACGATGTAAATGTTATAGCACGCACGCGCACGCACGCACACACATACACACACACTTGTATTTTATTGGTACAACGGGAATATGGGGATAGAGTTGGCTTAAACAATAGTCAAATATTTTATAAAAGCTGATGATTATCTGAAACACAATAAACACATATACGCACCAAAGCCGAGGGAAATCCCCACCCGAAACAAGAAACAAATACCACACTAGGCTGAAGAGGGATTTCCCTAAACAGCCCGGGCATGTTGTAAACATGCCCAAATAAACATTTTTAATTAATTAATAATTAATGCCTTTGATGAAATTAATTCTCTTTGCATGAACAAGGGATAACAAACGAGTAACCATTTCCTTTTCTAGAAAAGTATAAATATTGGAGAATTCAAGCCGATAAGAAGGAATTTCTTGGAAATTGTTTACTTTACATAAAGTACTGCTTTAACGAGCCTTATGCTTTCAACACAATAAGATTTGTGTACTTAGAAATCACACAAAAGTAATTCAGACTGAAGAGCATTTGAGAAATTCTCGCCATGCATTTCAGGATATTCATTTTTACTTTCTCTGGTAAGTAGAGGAAGTATTGTATTGCATCCAAAATTCGATGTCGAGATTTCACCGGAAATATATGCTTTGAGACCCCCTGAATCCAAAACAAAGCATTTTTAGAAGAAGGTTGGTGCCTGTGTGTCTGTCAGTGTGTGGATAGCATGATTCAAAAATGAAAAGTCGGTAAAAAACTAAAAGTTGGCGTTTATGTTGAATATCTTTGAAGGATGCCACACGAAGACTTTGAAGAAAATTCCTATTCCTTCAAAAATTTTGATTTTCTCGAAACTGGCTCTAACGATTTTGATTAAAATGCCTTGTGTTCCACATATTTTTATGGCACATTAAATGTATAGTTTGAGTTTCCAGGCTATAGCCTATGTAGTGCCGTTTACTCTTGACTTTTGCATAACTGGTAAACCGTAAGAGATAGACAAAATCTTACTATGCAAAAAATGTAGACATCGTTAAAACACACAATTTATGTCCAAAGGAATTTTTTTTGTGGAGTTAACCATTTCGGAGATATTCGTTGTTATTTGTGTGAGCTTTGGAATACTTAAACTTTCGTCAAATGGAAGATCGTTATTCACTTTTTTATATTTTGTATGTGCAAAGAGACCGGAATTTTCAAAGCCTTCATATAGCGGCCAGGTTTAAATGTTTATTTCAACTAACATGAAGAAGATATAGGAATAAGATTTGGTAAGAATGGTTAGTACAAGAGTAGAGAAAGTCATGTGAGTGCAACACATGAGATTTTTCACAGATACAGTCACACGTATACACTGAGTTTACGAAGATAAGAGGTTGGGAGAGGTGATTCACTGCCACGAGAGGGGAGAAGGGGTAATCACTGGCCGAGTAATATGAAATGAATGTGTCCTACCTGGATGTTGCGGAAGGACTTTGACGGCGCCTCCTGGGGGAAGCCTCCTTGGTAACGGCATGCCAACCAGAGGCGTCCTAACAGCTCCTGCTGGGCGTACCACTCCACAGGTGCACATTTCATGTTGTGGCTGTTGTTGCTGTTGCTGCTGCTGCTCCTCCAGGTCCCTCTCGTCATCCTCGTCGTCCTCCTCTTCCTCTTCATCATCCTCTTCCTCCTCTTCTTCCTCCTCTTCTCTTATAAGAATAACATAATCTGCGTCAAAGAACTTGTTTTTGCTTTCGTCGAATTGCACTCGGTGCTTCTTCTTTGTGGGTGGGGGTGGTTGTTGGGGAGGCGGCAGCTGTTGTGGTGGGGGTGGCGGTGCAGGTACCACGACGGCGGTGCCGCCGCCTCCCTTGCCAGCCTTGTTCTTGTGGTGTCCACTGCTGCCGGTCCTCTTCAGCACAGACTTGAGGATGGATCGCGCCGTGGAGTGATGATGGTGGTGGTGGTTGTTGATGACATGCCCGTTGCAGTCACCACCTTCCCCGCCCGCACTTTCGGCGCCGTTCGTCACCACGACCACGTCGCTACCCGCAGCCGCCTCGTTGTCATTGCTCGAGGCCGTGCCACTATTCTTATTCTTCTGTCGCATGTCCGCGATACACCGCACAGCATCCCCCGGATCCTCCTGCTCGCCTCTGGACCACCACCTGTTGTCTAGTGCGCGTTGCTCTTCATGGCCCACTGTGTTGTGGATGCTCTGGGTGAAGAGGTCCGATGTGCCGTTGTTTTGGTCGTTATCGCGACCAGTCCGGTCGCCGCGCTGCTCCGAACTGAAGGTTTCGATGTCGTTTCGCTCCGTTGCACTTCCGGTGTCGCTACCGTCGCAAAAGCGATGTTGTGTGTCGCGGGTCGATAGAGCGGCAGCGCTGGGCGTCGCGACGACGCCGGCGCCAGAACCTGCGCCGTGGATATCACCTTCCCCCCATGGCGCTGTTTTTGAGTTGCACCCTTCCTCTGTTGCACTTATCGACCCCGTGCCTGTACTTTCTTCCTCCCCTACCACCACCACCTGTTTTTCTGATGGGCGATCCACGTGCAACTGCACTTCTATAGTAGACTTTGCGGTTATAAACTTCTGTGTCGGGACAGGAGGAGGGCTGCGTTCATTCATAACTTCATGCAGCCTTTCTGTGCCACACATTTTCTCATCTTCTTTATCAGTGACGTCACAATTATCAACATCCGGACTTGCTGATTCACATTTCTCACCTTTGGAACTTGACACTTCCTCACTGTTTTCCACTTTCACTCCCGCACACAGAGACACCGTTTTCTCAGAGGAAGTGTCAACAACAGCCTCCAGCACTCCTTCCTTGAACACTGATTCTGCACTAATTGCCCCAGATAACTCACAACTACCGCCAGAGTTGACTGCTTTTGCACTAAAACTCTTCGAAAACACAGACTTTGTGTTACAACTATTTAAGGCCACTGTTTCTGTACTGGATGAGCTAACTGACACGTTTTCAGCGTCATCAGGCACTTCCCCTGCACTCACACACAAAGTTTCTTCACTTAAAGCTTTAAGCATCAATACACTAGCTTTTGTTTCATCATTTTCACATCTTCCATCTTCAACAGCTTCACTAATTGCAGTCACTAGTACTTCTTCTTCACTGATGACGTCTTCTGTGGTGGTTTCTGCAGTAGAAACTGCATCTTCAGTCATGGTTTCTGCATTACATTTATTAGAACAAAGTGGTGTAAATATTTCTTCTTCTACTGTATCTTCTGGTAAAGAGATATTTTCTGTAATTATTTCTGGTTCTATATTGCAGGTCTGTGTTTCTTTGTCTAACAATGAAGTGTCTTCTGTATATTCTTCAACACCTGTTTGTGTTTGTTTATCCTGCTGGTGCCACTTCTCGTCATTGTCTTGTTCTTCTTCTTCTTCATTTTCCTCCGGTATTGTTGTGATGGTATTGTCGATGTCCTTCTGTTGGGGATGAGACTGGTAGAGGTCGTGCTCGCCATGTTCGGGTATGGAGTACAAGGTGCCCATGCTGTCTGACGCACGCTGGACCGCGACGTTCGCATCACAGCTGGCGCGGAAGCCGGAGATGGACTGCGGCGGCGGTGGCGGCGGCAAGAAGCCGTTGCAGGAGGGACACTGGAGTGGGAGAAGTCGGTCACGGTACGTGAGCATGGCCAAGGTGCCAGCAAGTCCTACTCTGACAGCTTGCCATTCCTCCCCTCCAACCTCCGCTCCTCTTGCGACATCGCCGTTCACACTTATGACCGATGTGCCAGATAGACTAAGTGGGTGTTGCTGGAGACGCTCGTGGATTGCCCTTTCTCTCCAGAGTCGCGCCAACGTCGGTCCTGGAGTCTGCACGGCTTTATCCTCCCCTATGACGTCATCGCCGTGTGTTTGAGAACTTCTGCTTTCCTTCCTTGGCGTTCCCTGAACTCGAACACTGACATTAACCTTCGTTCTCACAGTCACTGGCGGGTCACGCTCCGGTGCGCTACCCGACACCACCTGCACTTCCGGTTCCATTAGATTCTTGTCTTTTCCTCCTCTTCCCACGTCCTGGGTGCTCTGAACCCCTTCACTGTCGCTTTCCTCTGTTGCTAAAGGCGCTCTGGGGCTGAGGCCTTCAAGGTCTTCCCAAGACGAGCACGACCCTGCAAAGGCCTCTTCCACCAGGTCGCGAAGATCTGACTGCTCCATAACCCCAACCCCACCCGGAGTATTGATCAAGCCATTATTAGTACCTCCAAGTGCTAATCATTCTGATATCAATCATTCTTGCACGCAATGCTGTCTTGTAACAAAGTTTCAGTAAACGCTTCCAAATTAACAGCTGCAGATTCCAGAGCAGTGCTGGTCAGAATCGATCCACTTCCGTCGACGTATGGCAGTTGCGGTTATCATCTTTCCTGACAAAGTTGCCCCAGCCAGTTCAACTTCCGGCAGACGACAACCTGCAAGACAACGGAGCAAGAGACAATGAAGCCCGCATTCTCTGAAATCCCTCTCTTACATAGTTTCACACATAAAAGCAGTCTGGATAACATTACATGCCCTTGGAAAGCACTTCAACTCAAAGAGATTCGTGCAAAACTTTCTACTGTCTTCTGCATCCCGTGGTTTGACAATTTAATCAAACTATTAACCTTAGTCTTCTGTTTCTATTTACTAAACCTACAAATAACAAAATAAATAAAAACAGCGGAAACACACCACTAAAAGTATTGTTAAACAACCACCAATACCAAGCCATTAAGAACACCATCAATTGTTTCTCAAGTCAAAGCCCCCGATATAAACCAAAGAAGTTAAAGAGAGTCAAACAAATGAAAGAAGTAAAACAAAATCTCCGGAACTGCTAAAAGATTTGCCTTTGAATTCTCTAAGGCATAACGATGAAATCCAATAGCAGAAAATTGTTATACGGAGTAAAAAAGTTAATCACAAAAAGAGCCATTATTAAATTGTTAGTTTGTGATGTGATGTCCGGGGAGCATAATGAATACTGGGAAATAATGTAATTAGCGTAAAAGCTCTCGATGTATAACATACGTGCAATTTATTTAATAACTAAAATGATAGCTAGTTTTATTTAAAATATATATTTTAGAAAAATATAAGGTAGCCTGAAATCTGCTTCACTGCAGCTAACATACAATATGAGTGTGTAGGATTCACACGAGTTTCTCTGTTCGCTTAATAAAACAACCCTTATCAGATACTCACGTCGTCAGGGAAATGTTGTATTCCACCCAAAAATTCGATGTCGAGATTTCACCGGAAATACATATTTTGAGGCCCCCTGAATCCAAAAAAAAAAAAAAAAAAGCAGTTTTAAAAAAACGTGTGCCCGCGCGCTTGTGTGTGTGTGTATCAGTCTGTGGACAGCATAACTCAAAAACGAAAAGTCGTTTAAAAACCAAATTTGGTATTTAAGTTTAATGTCTCTCAAGGATGCAACACGAAGATTTTGAAGAAAATAGCCCCACCCTAAACTACCCTTTACATGGAAAGTTTTTCGAAAAGTTTTATTTTCTTGAAAATGGGTCTAACGATTTTGATTAAAATGTCATATGTTAAAGATATTCTTATGACAAATTAAGTGTATATCTTGATTTTTCTAGCTATAGCCTATGTAGTCCTGTTTACTCTGCATAACTGGTAAACCGTAACAGAAAAAAAAAAAAAAAATTGTAGCGTGAACCATTTCCGAGATATTCCTTGTCATTTGTTTGAATTTACTAATATTTTTCTCAAAGCGGCCAGCTCTTAAAACAGCTGACTATCGTTTAAGCCTTCTGTATTCTGCTATTCACATTGCATCTAGAAGGAAATGCGCAAATCTCGTTTAACATTAATAGATGAGTAGAGAAAGTCATTAGAGTGTAACACATGAGATGTTTTTCTCATAGAGAAAGTATTTTCTATACCGTAATAAACCAGAGTTCCCATAATCCAGGTTCAAGTTCATTGTTATGCAGCGCTTCCTTATTTGTCGTGGACATCTCTGTATATAACCTTCCTCAGCAGGTGCGGTTGGTAAACGTGTCACATAACAAATGAACGAGCTGGATGACATAAGAGTACGTGAGAACAATAGAACATCTTAGAAGGGAAAAGTGAGCGCAAACAAAGAAGAAACTATTAGTATCAGCATTCGTATTCTGTTTGATTTAGACCAATTTGATGTCGAGATTTCATCGGAGATACATGTTTTGACGCCCCCTGAATCAAAATGTTTTGGACGAAACGTTTAATCTACTGCAAGGAGTCGCGAGTTTGCTTCCACCCTGTGTGTCTGCATTCATTGTCGGCGAGTTGTTGTTCTGGTGTGAAGCTTAAGTCAACAGGAAAACGAAAATCGGAACGTCTTTGTGAATCAGCAGCAAACTTCCGTTTGACTCACTGCCACTTGAGGCAGACAGAGATAATGTTTAGCTACGGTTTAAAATGTCTCTGAACATTCTATGAAGTTCCCTTCACTCGGAAGGAAAGTATTGCAAAACTCACAAGGAATATCTCTGAAATGGTTCACTACACCGAAAATGCATTTCGGCCGCAGTTGTGTGTTAATAAAGAGACTTTAAAAGATTAGTGATTTGATAGATGAATTTCTTGGTAATACGCAACACACTGTGGGCTTGGTAGGGGAAGCAGAAACCAGTTTTTTATTATACGGGTGATATTGTTTTACATCCCTTGTTTCGCAAACGTCAGTAGGACCGGTTTTAGAGGCAAGATATTCCCCCAACCAGTGAACAGCATACTTGACTGCTGCCCAGAGGCTATTTATTCCTTTTAAAGGACTATCACTAATAAAGCACATGTTCATTATGGTACACTTTACTGGATTCCTACTTAAAGAAACCTATTTCGAATCTAGAGTACGTTTTTTTCCTCTACTATTGCGTAGATACATTAACTGGAGGAAGCATTGTATTCCATCCAAAAACTCGATGTCGAGATTTCACCGGAAATACATGTTTTTAGGCCCCTGAATCCAAAAAAGCTTTTTAGAAAAAGGTCCGTGTGTGTGTCTGTGTGTCAGTCTGTGGACAGCATAACTCAAAAACGAAAAGTCGGTTAAAAACCATAGTTGGTATTTAAGTTTAATGTCTTTTAAGGATGTGACACGAAGATTTTGAATTAAATAGCCCCACCCTAAACTACCCTTTACATGGAAGATTTTTCGAAAATTTTGCTTTTCTTGAAAATGGCTCTAATGATTTTTATTAAAATGTCGTATGTTTGAGATATTTTGATGACAAATCAAATGTATATCTTGAATTTTCTGGCTATTGCCCCTGTAGTCGTATTTACTCTGGATGAATTTTGCATAACTGGTAAGCCGTTAGAGATAGATCAAATCATACTATACGAAAAATGTAGATCTTACTAAAATACACAATTTATGTCTCAATAAATTTTCTTGTAGGGTGAACCATTTCAGAGATATTCCTTGTTATGTGTGTGAGTGTCGGAAAACTTAGAACTTTCGTGAAATGGATCATCGTTGTTAATTTGTTCTATATGTTAAGTGTGCAAACACAACAAAATCTCAAACATTTGACTATCGCACAAAGCCTACTGTATTCTAATACTCCTCTTGTACCTACAAGGAAATAAGCAATAAGATAATTTGTACAAATGTTTATTTTAACTAACACGAAGAAGATATAGGAATAAGAGTTTGTAAGAATGGTTAGTACAAGAGTAGAGAAAGTCATGTGAGTGCAACACATCAGATTTTTTGTTTTATATCTCTGTCATCATAAAATGGTATATTTTTATTCTGTGTGAGTTCTGAATTATTGTGTCTTTTATACGTAGGTTTCCAATTCTGGGATGTAAAGATGGATGACTGTGAACTAGCTCCAGCTGGTCTGAGTATTACTTCATGAGATAATATTCTTGTTGTTCAAAGCACGTGCTCCCAGATATGACACATACAACACGTGCACTCTCTGGCTGACTGCTGTAAGCACCTGCATTATGATTTACACAGCCTTCTTGCTCACAGGCATCCTGACAAATGACGCAACAGGAAGCCTCTAAGCTACAACAATAATACAAAGACAGCAAACGTCCTTGTCTATTAGGATAATATAAAAAAAAACACTACTAATTTTGATACATAGTTCTTATTCTTTCAGGTGATAAAATGCGCCATAACATTTCCAAACATTTTAAAACAGGAGCGTTTGAGGTTACTTATTAGTTTTTCCAATTTTGAGAGTCAAAATTTTCTAAAAATGTTCCATATATAGAGTACTTTAGACTGGAGGAATTTTCTTTAAAATCTTCGTCTCACTTCTTTGAAAAACATTAAACTTAAGTACCAACTTTGGGGTTTTTAACCGACTTTTCGTTTTTGAGTTATGCTGTCCAAATAACATGAAATTTTAGATGGAATATGGTACCTCCCTTAGTTATTAAACGTAGTACAGAACCAAAATAAATATTGTTGGTGAAGAAGCAAATGAATTTCTCCCTATAAGTGTATTTTCTTTGAGTAAGTTTCTTCAATTTTCCTCTCCGCTGCGAAAACAAACCCTTATGTCTTGTTGGTCGAGATTAATCTCTTAAGATAACAGTAAATGTCTGAAAAATATTGTACTTTACACAGCCAAGGAAAATCACTCAGCTTATCTGTGAAGTAATCCAAGAGAGGGCGATTAGACTTAGCCCAGAAGTATATATGCAGCTGTTTGTTTGGAAAGACAGGCAAGATGGCCCGTTCCGCTTTATCGGCCTCGACACCACACCGCAAAATAAGACGAGATTAATGGCCGTCTTTAATGAAACTGATCACTTTAACAACTTCCTCCATTGTCAGTTTGAAATTATCACTTTTTTCCATCCTGCTGGTGTTTTATGAATGGCTTACTTGTTCTCCGCTACCACAGGAATGTGAGATTGACTTCCAAACCCACCAGAGCTGAAATCTATTTCTAAACTTCCAAGCAGCAACCACCTCAAGTTTAATCTGAGTGTCGCACTCACATGACTTTCTCTACTCTTGTACTAACCATTCTTACAAACTCTTACTCCTATATCTTCTTCGTGTTAGTTAAGATAAACATTTGTACAAATTATCTTACTGCTTATTTCCTTGTAGGCGCAAGGCGAATATTAGAATACAGTAGGCTTTATGCTTGACATCCTGTTCTCTTTGCACGCCTAACATATTAAAAGATGAACAACGATGTTCCATTTGACAGAAGTGTAAGTTGTCCTAAACTCACACAAATAACAAGGAATATCTCCGAAATGGTTCAACCTACAAGAAAATTTATTGAGACATAAATTGTGTATTTTAGCAAGAACTACATTTTTTGTACAGTAAGATTTGGTCTATCTCTAACGGTTTACGAGTTATGCAAAAGTCGTCCAGAGTAAATACGACTACAGGGGCTATAGCCAGAAAATTCAAGATATACATTTGATTTGTCATCAAAATATCTCAAACATATGACATTTTAATCAAAATCGTTAGAGCCATTTTCAAGAAAATCAAAATTTTCGAAAAATTTTCCATGTAAGGGGTAGTTTAGGGTGGGGTATTTTCTTCAAAATCCTTGTGTCGCATCCTTGAAAGACATTAAACCTAAATACCAACTTTGGTTTTTAACCGACTTTTCGTTTTTGAGTTATGCTGTCCACAGACTGACAGACACACAGACAGACACACACACGGACATTTTTCTAAAAATGCTTTTTTTGGATTCAGGGGGCCTCAAAACATACATTTCCGGTGAAATCTCGACATCGAATTTTTGGGTGGAATACAATACTTCCCCAAATTACCAGTAGAGAAAGTAAAAATGAACAACGATGTTGCATTTCACGAAAGTTCTAAGTTTTCCGAAACTCACACACATAACAAGGAATATCTCCGAAATGGTTCACCCTACAAGAAAATTTATTGAAACATAAATTGTGTATTTTAGCAAGATCTGCATTTTTTGTATACTAAGATTTCGTCTATCTCTTACAGTTTACGAGTTATTCAAAATTCATACAGAGTAAATACGACTACAGGGGCTATAGCCAGAAAATTCAAGATATACATTTCATTTGTCATACAAATATTTTAAACATATGATATTTTAATCAAAATCGTTAAAGCCATTTCCATGAAAATAAAAATTTTCGAAAAAATTCCTATGGAAAGGTTAGTTTAAGGTGGAGAAATTTTCTGTCTCTTTCTTTCTCTCTCTCTCTCTCTCTCTCTCTCTCTCAGGCATACACACACACGCACACACACACACTTACATACGTCCTTTTTCTACCAATGCCGTCATAAAAAGGGATTTTAATGCTAGGGTACCATAAATATAGTTTGTTGTAGTAGGGTAGAGAAAGTCATGTGAACGCAACACATTATATTGTTTCCTCTGTGAATCTTAATTATACGCGCACATTGCAAACTAATTTAGTCGGTCTGGCTTCATACAAAGAATGCAATCTTTCAAAATTGTACTGCTTTGTTAGAAGTGCTCTTGGAAATTCTCCAGTGCAATGTACCTGCTTTCGCTCCTTCTGAACGGAACGGACCCTTCAGCTTTATGACCATCCTTTAAGAATGAGTGAGAAAAGGGAGCCAAAACGAGTTACTAATTGGCCCTTACTAGCTCTAACACAAACTTAAATTGCTGGGGTTCTTCTATAACGTATAGCCAGAAAAGAAGCGAGGCAGCGTTTTGCAAGAACAATAAACTACATATAATATATTAGAATTAAATATTGTAACAAAGGCGAGAATTTTATAAATCCCACACCTGACACCAAAGTAACAAAAGCGACACAAGTCCAGTCCTATATTTTTTGGTCACTTTATTTTCCTCTGACTGAATGGATAACAAGAGTTCTCTTATTGACGTTAACACAGACTACAGTCTTTCGTGACATTTAAACTCACAACTGTTTTCTTCTTGTAACCTTGACATATTTACTTTCTCTGTCTCTCAAAGAAACCTTCCCATCTTTTCCAGTGAACTTTGCAATTAAAAATGCTTAGAAACTACATTTAGAACAAAATATGTAATGTATTGAAATCATTATCTCTTCAAAATTGTTAATCAAATAGTATATTAACCAAAGAAATAGAACATAAAATAAAATTATTCTTGAATATGCTATATTGCGACATCGGCAACACAGCAAAGGCTCGGAATCGGGCAACCCCACACCACTTAAAGCGAGCAAACACGTGACAACAATCAGAGCGTCAGAACCTAATGGGTTTTCGAAATTATTCGAGAAGTGTGCAGCGACTGGCGTATTTGTAGAGTTTTGAGTCACTCAGCTATTAGTTTTGTGTGTGTGTGTGTGTGTGTGTGTGTGTGTGTGTGTGTGTGTGTGTGTGTGTGTGTGTGTGTGTGTGTGTGTGTTTGGTCGGGTCCAAAGGAAGATACCGAAGCAATTAACGAGATCATCAAACTCGTGTTAGTCCAGATAAACATTTCCAAAAATTATCTCACTGCTGATTTTATTATAGATGCAAGGGGAATATGCGAGTACAGTAGGATTTGAGCGATAGTCAAATCTTTTAATGCTTTCTAAGTCCGTTCTCTTTGCACAGACAAACAGATTCAAAAATGAATAACGACCTTCTATTTTAGAAAAGTTTAAGTGCTACAAAACGCATATAAATAACAAGAATATCTCCGAAATGGTACATCAGAAAATTCAAAATATACATTTGATTTGCCATAAAAATATACTAAACTTACTACATTTTAATCACAACCGTATGAGCCATTTTATAGAAAATTAAAATTTTCGGAAAATGTCCATCGAAAGAGTAGCTTAGGCAACCTTGAAAGATGTTAAACTAAAATACCAACTTTGGTTTGTAACCAACTTTTCGTTTTTGAGTTATG
The DNA here is from genome assembly GCA_030765045.1 of Tenodera sinensis. NCBI lineage: Eukaryota > Metazoa > Arthropoda > Insecta > Mantodea > Mantidae > Tenodera > Tenodera sinensis. Next base: position 199,325,242 of record CM060963.1, read on the forward strand.
CTGTTCACACACACACACACACACACACACACACACACACACACACACACACACACACACACACACACACACACACACACACACACACACACACACACACACACACACACACACACACACACACACTCACTGACTGAGAGACACACACGGACCTTTTTCTAGAACTACCTTCTTTGGATTCAGGAGGTCTCAAAACATATTTCCGGTGAAAACTCGGTGAATAACGATGTTCTATTTCACGAAAGTTCTAAGATTTCCGAAACTCACACACATAACAAGGAATATATCCGAAATGGTTCAACCTACAAGAAAATATATTAAGACATAAATTGTGTATTTTAGCAAGATCTACATTTTTTGTATAGTATGATTTGGTCTATCTCTAACGGTTTACCAGTTATGCAAAATTCGTCCAGAGTAAATACGACTACAGGGGCTATAGCCAGAAAATTCAAGATATACATTTCATTTGTCACACAAATATCTTAAACATGTGACCTTTTAATAAAAATCGTTTCAGGTATTTTCAAGAAATTCAAAATTTTCGAAAAATGTTCCATGTAAAGAGTAGTTTAGGGTGGGGCTATTTTCTTCAAAATCTTCGTGTCACATCCTTGAAAGACATTAAACTTAAATACAAACTTTGGTTTTTAACCGACTTTTCGTTTTTGAGTTATGCTGTCCACAGACTGACAGACACAGACACACACACGGACCTTTTTGTAAAAAGCTTTTTTTTTTTTTTATTCAGGGGGCCTCAAAACATATATTTGCGGTGAAATCTCGGCATCGAATTTTTGGGTGGAATACAATATTTACTATACGTAGTATAGAAAGTAAAACCACTTAGAATTCTAACACTTTGACTATGTTGGTATCTTTGCTGCCATATGGAAACACTTGGAGGGCTAGAATTGCACTAGGGTAACACTTGCAAGGGTTTAGAACTCAGTAATAGCAGTGATTTCATTGAGAAGTGTTTCTGTGCCAGTAACCATGCGGGAATTTCGCTCGACGATTTATAGCCATTAGTTTGTCACCAAATGATAGCCGCTGTAATGCACTGCCGGCCGCAATCAAACAATACGGAACAGGACGATCTTGTTTTGTTTTAGCTGCTTCGTAGTGATGGAAACTTGAGAACAAGAGTATCGTTATTCAGGAACATCCAGTCTTCGGGAGTAGAGCTTTCATTTGTAGCCTACTTCCATACACTTCACATACACTTCAGTCTGTGGACAGCACAACTCAAAAACGAAAAGTCGGCTAAAGACCAAAGTTGGTATTTAAGTTTAATGTCTTTCAAGGATGCGACACGCAGATTTTGAAGAAAATAGCCCCACCCTAAACTACCCTTTACATGGAACATTTTTCGAACATTTTTATTTTCTTGAAAATGGCAATAACGATTTTGATTAAAATGTCATATGTTTGAGATATTTGTTAGACAAATGAAATGTATATCTTGAATTTTCTGGCTATAGCCCCTGTAGTCGTATTTACTCTGGACGGCTTTTGCATAACTGGCAAACCGTTAGAGATAGACAAAATCTTACTGTACAAAAAATGTAGATCTTGCTAAAGTACGCAATTTATGTCTGAATAAATTTTCTTGTAGGTTGAACCATTTCGGAGATATTCCTTGTTATTTGTGTTAGTTTTGGAAAACTTAAAACTTTCGTGAAATAAAACATCGTTATTCATTTCTTTATATGTTAAACGTGCAAAGAGAACGGAATCTGAAAGCTTTAAAATATTTGACTATCGCTCAAAGCCTACTGTATTCTAATATTTCCCTTGTACCTACAAGAAAATAAGCAATAAGATAATTTGTACAAATGTTTATCTCAACTAACACGAAGAAGATAGAGGAATAAGGGTTTGTAAGAACGGTTAGTACAAGAGTAGAGAAAGTCATATGAGTGCAACACATCAGACTTTTTTCAAATTTCGATACTGCTGTAAAGGTCCTATGATACATGAATTATATGTCAGATTCTACGTTTATTTCAACCGTAAATCGAGAGTTATTCTCTGCTCCAATTACCAATTATTGATGACAGTTTCAACTTTTGATCTTTATTTTACACATCTTCCGCATTTACTGGAGTTAATTGAATAATTTTTCTGCACAGCGAATCCTGTTTTTCGTGTTGCAACTAAATCATTCTATTGTAACATTTTAATTTAATTGATTTTTAGCTCCTCTCTGTCATCGCGCTGGCAGAGGAAAACGGAGCATTTGCTAATGTTTTGTTGGTACTCTCTTTCTGGTGCTGTATTACACATGAACGCTACAGTAAATCAATTTAGCTTCACGTTTTTAACATACTCCATAATGTTGTGTCAGGTTTCTCCATGTTACAGAGGGTAAAACGCAAGAAAGAAATACTAAAAGCCTCAAAATAGGACTAAAGTGCATATATCCAACTGGTTAATAGCCCGATGACCGCCTCCGTGGTGCAGTGGCAACACTCTTCCTCTGGGTTCGATCCCCGGTACCGACGTGGGGATTTTTCCCTCACTGGGAGGTCTGGCACGGGGTGCACTCAGCCTCGTTATGTCCCAGAGGGGCCAATTGAGAAGGCCCCGTCACTGAGTGGGAGGTCTCCGTGCGCTGACCATGTCTCACCTTCCAGTGCTGCACCCCAATCATGACGTCTGTAATGGGCAGAGGTGGGAATCGCAGTGATGGGGTGGCCAACCTTGACCCTTCATTGGCTGTTGCGTTGGGGGTTTTTTAGAAGCCCGACGTTTCATGGGTAGCCTTCCAAATTTGTTTTGGATTTTAAAACAGGCAGAAATTACGATGCAACTAGTTAAAACGTAAATTTATTAGTATAAAAATACATGAAATAAATGCTATAGGAGTAAACAGTGGATCTATCGGCTATTTTATACACAACAAGCTAAAAAACGAAGGCTTAGACCAACTTACACTGTGTATAACAAAACCTAAATGCAATCTTTACGTTAACGAGAAAACAAAACGGAAAAGCAAATCAATACTTAAGAGGTAAAGTCATTGACCTTTAAACATAACACACAAAAGCGACTTGAAGAGGCAATGTAATGGCCCTTTGAAAATCCACATCGCGTTCAAGAAATTCCTCATTATGATCGAAGAGTTGGAGTTTGGTGTGTTAGACGCATAATCGTAAATGACATTTGACCCCATTTTGTCAGGAACTGGCAGAAGAAGAGAAATCATATGGGTGCTTTCAACAAGATTCTGCTACTGCCCATACAGTCCATGAATAAAATTACTGAAGTGTTTGACGATAGTGTTGGTGTATGGCCCTTCTCTCTCACTCCCCCGATCTAACAGTGTGTGGGCTAGCAACCTGAAAGACAAAGTTTCCGAGACAAATACTCATACATTGGAACAACTAAAACAAAATATTAGAAATGAAATCAGAAACATTACAGTTGCCCAACTTATTCAGAATATGTTCTGATATAATGCATGTTTAGCCTTGCGAGGGTGGACATTTCCATTATCTTCTATAAGGTAACAGTGTTATGCATGCTTTACGCGGGGAGTTTATGTAGGAGCAAAGTCGGCTGTGGCACACACAATCGCGCGGAGTTTATGTACAAGCAAAGTCGGCTGTGGCACACACAATCGCGCGGAGTTTATGTAGAAGCAAAGTCGGCTGTGGCACACACAATCGCGCGGAGTTTATGTAGAAGCAAAGTCGGCTGTGGCACACACAATCGCGCGGAGTTTATGTAGAAGCAAAGTCGGCTGTGGCACACACAATCGCGCGGAGTTTATGTAGAAGCAAAGTCGGCTGTGGCACACACAATCGCGCGGAGTTTATGTAGGAGCAAAGTCGGCTGTGGCACACACAATCGCGCGGAGTTTATGTAGAAGCAAAGTCGGCTGTGGCACACTCAATCGCGCGGAGTTTATGTAGAAGCAAAGTCGCCTGTGGCACACACAATCGCGCGGAGTTTATGTAGAAGCAAAGTCGGCTGTGGCACACACAATCGCGCGGAGTTTATGTAGGAGCAAAGTCGGCTGTGGCACACACAATGGCGCGGAGTTTATGTGGGAGCAAAGTCGGCTGTGGCACACACAATGGCGCGGAGTTTATGTGGGAGCAATGTCGGATGCGGCACACACAATCGCGCGGAGTTTATGTAGGAGCAAAGTCGGCTGTGGCACACACAATCGCGCGGAGTTTATGTAGGAGCAAAGTCAGCTGTGGCACACACAATGGCGCGGAGTTTATGTAGAAGCAAAGTCGGCTGTGGCACACACAATCGCGCGGAGTTTATGTAGAAGCAAAGTCGGCTGTGGCACACACAATCGCGCGGAGTTTATGTAGAAGCAAAGTCGCCTGTGACACACACAATCGCGCGGAGTTTATGTGGGAGCAAAGTCGGCTGTGGCACACACAATCGCGCGGAGTTTATGTAGAAGCAAAGTCGGCTGTGGCACACACAATCGCGCGGAGTTTATGTAGAAGCAAAGTCGGCTGTGGCACACACAATCGCGCGGAGTTTATGTAGAAGCAAAGTCGGCTGTGACACACACAATCGCGCGGAGTTTATGTGGGAGCAAAGTCGGCTGTGGCACACACAATCGCGCGGAGTTTATGTAGAAGCAAAGTCGGCTGTGGCACACACAATCGCGCGGAGTTTATGTAGAAGCAAAGTCCGCTCTGGCACACACAATCGCGCGGAGTTTATGTAGAAGCAAAGTCGGCTGTGGCACACACAATCGCGCGGAGTTTATGTAGAAGCAAAGTCGGCTGTGGCACACACAATCGCGCGGAGTTTATGTAGAAGCAAAGTCGGCTGTGGCACACACAATCGCGCGGAGTTTATGTAGAAGCAAAGTCGGCTATGGCACACACAATCGCGCGGAGTATATGTAGGAGCAAAGTCGGCTGTGGCACACACAATGGCGCGGAATTTATGTTGGAGCAATGTCGGATGCGGCACACACAATCGCGCGGAGTTTATGTGGGAGCAAAGTCGGCTGTGGCACACACAATGGCGCGGAATTTATGTGGGAGCAATGTCGGATGCGGCACACACAATCGCGCGGAGTTTATGTGGGAGCAAAGTCGGCTGTGGCACACACAATCGCGCGGAGTTTATGTAGAAGCAAAGTCGGCTGTGGCACACACAATCGCGCGGAGTTTATGTAGAAGCAAAGTCGGCTGTGGCACACACAATCGCGCGGAGTTTATGTAGAAGCAAAGTCGGCTGTGACACACACAATCGCGCGGAGTTTATGTGGGAGCAAAGTCGGCTGTGGCACACACAATCGCGCGGAGTTTATGTAGAAGCAAAGTCGGCTGTGGCACACACAATCGCGCGGAGTTTATGTAGAAGCAAAGTCGGCTCTGGCACACACAATCGCGCGGAGTTTATGTAGAAGCAAAGTCGGCTGTGGCACACACAATCGCGCGGAGTTTATGTAGAAGCAAAGTCGGCTGTGGCACACACAATCGCGCGGAGTTTATGTAGAAGCAAAGTCGGCTGTGGCACACACAATCGCGCGGAGTTTATGTAGAAGCAAAGTCGGCTATGGCACACACAATCGCGCGGAGTATATGTAGGAGCAAAGTCGGCTGTGGCACACACAATGGCGCGGAATTTATGTGGGAGCAATGTCGGATGCGGCACACACAATCGCGCGGAGTTTATGTGGGAGCAAAGTCGGCTGTGGCACACACAATGGCGCGGAATTTATGTGGGAGCAATGTCGGATGCGGCACACACAATCGCACGGAGTTTATGTGGGAGCAAAGTCGGCTGTGGCACACACAATGGCGCGGAGTTTATGTAGGAGCAAAGTCGGCTGTGGCACACACAATCGCGCGGAGTTTATGTAGGAGCAATGTCGGCTGTGGCACACACAATCGCGCGGAGTTTATGTAGGAGCAATGTCGGCTGTGGCACACACAATCGCGCGGAGTTTATGTAGGAGCAATGTCGGATGCGGCACACACAATGGCGCGGAGTTTATGTAGGAGCAATGTCGGCTGTGGCACACACAATGGCGCGGAGTTTATGTAGGAGCAATGTCGGCTGCGGCACACACAATGGCGCGGAGTTTATGTAGGAGCAATGTCGGATGCGGCACACACAATGGCGCGGAGTTTATGTAGGAGCAAAGTCGGCTGTGGCACACACAATGGCGCGGAGTTTATGTAGGAGCAAAGTCGGCTGTGGCACACACAATCGCGCGGAGTTTATGTAGCAGCAATGACGGCTGTGGCACACACAATGGCGCGGAGTTTATGTAGGAGCAATGTCGGCTGTGGCACACACAATGGCGCGGAGTTTATGTAGGAGCAATGTCGGCTGTGGCACACACAATGGCGCGGAGTCTATGTAGGAGCAATGTCGGCTGTGGCACACACAATGGCGCGGAGTTTATGTGGTAGCAAAGTCGGCTGTGGCACACACAATGGCGCGGAGTTTATGTAGGAGCAATGTCGGATGCGGCACACACAATGGCGCGGAGTTTATGTAGGAGCAATGTCGGATGCGGCACACACAATGGCGCGGAGTTTATGTGGTAGCAAAGTCGGCTGTGGCACACACAATGGCGCGGAGTTTATGTAGGAGCAATGTCGGCTGTGGCACACACAATGGCGCGGAGTTTATGTAGGAGCAATGTCGGCTGTGGCACACACAATGGCGCGGAGTTTATGTAGGAGCAATGTCGGATGCGGCACACACAATCGCGCGGAGTTTATGTGGGAGCAATGTCGGCTGTGGCACACACAATGGCGCGGAGTTTATGTAGGAGCAATGTCGGCTGTGGCACACACAATGGCGCGGAGTTTATGTAGGAGCAATGTCGGATGCGGCACACACAATCGCGCGGAGTTTATGTGGGAGCAATGTCGGCTGTGGCACACACAATGGCGCGGAGTTTATGTAGGAGCAATGTCGGCTGTGGCACACACAATGGCGCGGAGTTTATGTAGGAGCAATGTCGGATGCGGCACACACAATCGCGCGGAGTTTATGTGGGAGCAAAGTCGGCTGTGGCACACACAATCGCGCGGAGTTTATGTGGGAGCAAAGTCGGCTGTGGCACACACAATCGCGCGGAGTTTATGTAGGAGCAATGTCGGATGCGGCACACACAATCGCGCGGAGTTTATGTGGGAGCAAAGTCGGCTGTGGCACACCCAATCGCGCGGAGTTTATGTGGGAGCAAAGTCGGCTGCGGCACACACAATCGCGCGGAGTTTATGTGGGAGCAAAGTCGGCTGCGGCACACACAATCGCGCGGAGTTTATGTGGGAGCAAAGTCGGCTGTGGCACACCCAATCGCGCGGAGTTTATGTAGGAGCAAAGTCGGCTGTGTCACACAGAATCGCGCGGAGTTTAGTAGGAGCAAAGTCGGCTGTGTCACACACAATCG